>NJES01000115.1:0-36318 GCA_002591395.1 Ophiocordyceps camponoti-rufipedis | reverse complement strand
CCACCACCACCGGCGGCGGCGACGACGATGAAGGCGACCGCAAGAGCCGCAACGTCGAAGGCCTCGGCATCTTCGGCGAAGCAGACAGCGGCGTCTCAGGCGTCGACCGCGTCGCCGGCGCAAAACCAGAACTCTCCCCGCTTAGCATCGACGTCGGCGACGGTCGAAGCGGTCCCCTCTCTCCCCACGGCGCATAGGCCGCGCTGCTGCGTAGGAAGATGACGGCAAGAGCTCACGACTGATTTCATGTTTGATGCTTGCGGCTTTACCGGGGGGAGGGTGGCGGAGGTGTCACGGCTTGGGACAAAAAAGGGACGGGGAGGGAGTGAAAAGGATTGATGATTCCTGACTTTACTTGACTTGTTTCTTGACTCTTTTTCTTCCTCGACCTTTTTACCCCTTCTTCTATGCCCCCCNNGGGGGGGGGGGGGGGGGGGTGTGTCGGGTTTGGGAAAAAAAAGGGCGGGGGGGGGGTGAAAAGTGTTGTTGTTTTCCGTGTTTTCCTTTACTTTTTTTTTGCCCCTTTTTTTCCCCCGCCCTTTTTCCCCCTTTTTTTTTGCCCCCCCCCCCCCGTTGAAACAAAAGACATCTTTCCTCTCGTCTCTTGTCCAACTTGGCAAATTCTCTGTATCTACCACACAGCCTTCCTGCCTTTCACCCGCCTACTACTACCTCTACCTACCTACCTTACCAACCAACTACTCTAATTGCTCAATGATGCTCTCCCGGGGGGGAGTCTCGTAGGAAGAAAACAAGATGGGGTTCAAGATATGATGAATGACGATGGTAGGATGGGAGATTCCCTTCCCTCATGCATTCATCATCGTACGCGGTGATAGAGGTGACCGCTTCCCCCCCCTTCAAACGAGCAAAGCAACTCACACGCAACCATCAACACCAACCATCACAAAACCACGACAATGGCTCAACGTACGAGACAAGGGCGTGGGTAGATACGGGTATCTACGTAGAATGCATGCGCGAGCGCAACCCAGCCAGCTCCGACTCCCATCCCATCCCGCCCACGACGGCGCATCCCATGTAAAAGGTGAACAACGAGGACAGCTCCAAAAAAAAAAAAAGAAGAAGATGACTGGAGAAAAGCAACCAGAGAGAAGGCAAAAGAGCACGAAATGCGGTGAGTGATGATGCAGAAACAAAGAGGCGAAAGAAGCGCTATTCATGCCGCACCGAACCGATAAAAATCTCCTCCTCCTTGACGTCTACTTGGCTTCCGGAAGCTCCTGCTTCATACCAATCAACAGCTGCCGAACCGTCTTCATCAGATGCTGCTCCACCGTTTCAAAGTTGCCATTCGACTGCGCCGTCGAACATGTCGTGGCGAAGAAGCTGGCGTCGGCGAGGCCTAGCACGCGGTCCATGGCCGATAGCGCGAGCGTCTCGGCCCGGGAATCGCCAAGGCGTGCCCGAAGCGGCTGTATCGACGCCACCTTGAACCCGATGAGCGACTTGAGGACTTTGGGGTCGAAGAGCATCGGAGAGGACGATGACGATTGTGAGCGGGCGTCTGAGGCCGTCGAGGAGCCCCCTGGTGTGGGACTCTTGTTCTTGGCCATGTAGCCGTCGATAACTTGGTTGATGGCTTTGAAGCAGACCGTCTCCATATGTTCCGACCCGCCCCCGTCTTGCTTGAGCCCGATGCAGCGGTTCAGGGCTGACATAACGACGGCCTCGGCTTGGGGGAATTGCGCTCGCTTGAGATTGTTGATGAGTCCGTTCTTGAGTTCGACGACGGCTCCGACCAGCCGCGGGTCCATGACGGGCCTGACTGGCCCCGGGTCTGGCGCCGTCTCTGCTGCGCTTGGCCCGGACGGTGCTTGCTGACCGGGATTGGCTGCCGCCGGCGCGCCGTCTTCTGTCTTGACCGGTGTCGGAGCGAGGGGCGGAGGCCGCGACGTGTAGGGGGAGCTGTAAGCGCCGGACGGGGCTCCCGCGACGGGTGTCCGGGCGGGGATCGGAGGCGGCCCGTAGCCGTGCACCTGCTTGGGGCCGGGGGGCCAAGGAACGGTTTGCTGACCCGTAGGTCCGGATCCGGGCCCGGTCGCGGATGCCGAGCTACCCTGGGTTGACACTGACCGAGCCGGCTGCTGCCCCGGAGGGCCCGGTCCGTGATGGTAGCCGGCCGGTGGCGCCGCCTGACCCGGAGCATAACCTGCAACGCCGGACGCCGGCATCTGCTGGGCGACACCATAGGCAAAGGGGTACTGCCCGCAGCCCTGCGCGGCCAGGACTCGGTCTGGAGACGACACCTTGCGCTTCTTACCGGCATCGAGCTCGACGCCCGGAACACGGGACCATAGACCCGTCGTGTCGTCCTTCTTGAAGGCCTCGTTGCCGATGAGATTGTGGCGGACGCTGCTCTCCCAGCCTTTGGTCTCTGTGTGGAAGAAGAACCAGGGGTAGCGTTGGCATATTCTCTTGTATATCTGCTTCAGAGTCAGACCATCGGGCCCGGCGGCTGTCAGCGTCTCGTCGATGAGAATGCCGTAGTTCTTGCTGGGTTTCTGCAGCTGCTCCTCCGAGTAGTCCTCAATCTTGAGGTCTAGAGGCGGCGACTTGGGGCGGGCCTTTTTGTCCTTCTTCTCCCGAGCTCGTCTCTCGGCATCGGAGCCGCCATCCTCGTTCTTTGGCTTCCTTGGCTTGTACTTGCGCTTCTCTGGTCTGTCGCCTCCATCCTCCGGTAAAGGGTGTTTTCTTGGCCGACCAACCTTTCTCTTGACTGGGGGATCAGCGGGAGAGGGGTTCTTGTCGCCTGCGCCTTGTGTGTCTTGTTGCAGCTGTTGCTGTTGCTGTTGCTGTTGTTGCTGCTGCTGTAATTGGAGCTCTTGCTGCTGCTGGAGCTGCTGCTGCTTCTTAAGTAGCCGCTGCTCTCGCTTCGACATGATTCCGTTTTTAGGCGGTCGCCCGGGCCCTCTCTTTTTGGGTGGTTGTGGTGGCAAGGTGGGTTCGGCCTTCGGGACAGCTCCATTTGTTGCTCCATGCCCGGCCTCCTCCATCTCGGGCTCGGGCTCAGGTTCAGGCTCAGGCTCGGGCTCGGGTGCGTCGCGATCGATGCCGAAGTCAGAGAGCTCCGGCGGGCTGACTCCGATGTCGGACAACTCGTCACTGGTGTCCTGAATCTGGCCATTTCCGTGCGCCTGCTCGAAATCGAAGCTCATCTCCTTGCCTCCGTGACCTTGCCGCGTCTTGGCTGCCTCGTCCTCCTCAATAAACTCCTCAGCACCGGTGCAGCCCCTCTCGACGCCGTTGATGATGAAACGGAAGCCGACGTCTTTGATCTGCAGCCGATCGCCGCAGCGGAGGACGACCTTTTCCGACTTGTAATGGACGTCTTCACAGAAGAAGCCATTTTTGTGCAAGGGAATGGCCTCAAAGACGCCGTCTTTTTGGCTGTAGGCGATCTTGAGGTGTTCTCGGGAAATGGCCTTTGTCTTGCTGGCAATGTTGGGGCCAGGCGAATGGATACCGATGAAGGGGACGTGATAGGGGGAGGGCCGCAGATAGGTGAGGTCAACCGCGGCGGCGCCGGGGGTGTGAGAGACGTATTGACGGTTAGAGATGATGTCGTCCTGGGCGTCGTCGTTGTCTACTTGCGACGACGGAGCGGAGCTCATCTTGCGGCGCTTCGGCGGACGGCCGTTCTCGTCGCTGTCGGACTCGGGGCCCAGCATGCCGCCTTCTTCGCTGACGTAGGATTTGCTAAATTTGCTGCGGTCGTGTTGAATGGGAGACGGGGGAGGGAGACCTTTGCTGGCGTTTTCTTCGACGCGTCGTTTATACTCCTCGTCGCGCTTCTCATCACGACGAGCCTGCTGCAGAGCGCGCTGATCGCGGCCGATGATGACGGCATAGGTAGTCATCTGAAAGACGCTATCGGCAAACTCTAGGCGCGAGAAGGACTCGAGATCCTTGTTGGGGTTCGCATGCCGCAGGCCTTGGCCGTGGGACAGACCGCCATGACTGCCATCGGCCGGGTTGGGAAGGGTAACTTGAGCGGGAGTGACAGTGGGCGGAGGAGACATTGCCGGAGCCGCAGAAGCTGACATGGAGGCCAGAGCCATCATCATGAAGGTTTGATGGTCTAGGTTGGCCATCGAGGAGGCCGTGAATGGCGTCGAGGGGGTATAGGGGTCGGGCATGGCGGACTGCCGGCTGACCGTCTGGGAGAGATGTTGTGAGTCTTGGAGCTGCTCTTCTTGACACGGCTGATGCGGCTGATCTTGGTCTTGTCGACCCCCTTCTTGTTCCCGCTGCTGCTGCTTCTCCTTCCCGTCGGACTTTGTTGCCTCGCCAGTATCTGCGCTCGAGGCGTCCGGGACAAGAGACTTGGCTCCTGGAGTCGAATCTCGAGCGTCGACAAGAGCCAAGGGCTCGAGAGGCCTCTTGGGCGACGGCGTCGACGGAAGGACGGCAGCGGCAGGCGGCTCAGGGGCGGCGGTGGATACGGCCATGGCGGCTTCAGGCCTGTCCGGCAAATCGGCGGCAGGAGCAGACGAAGCAGAGACGGTTTGTCTCGAGGCGTCGGCCGCAGCGGATGCAGGTCTGCAGTCTGAGAAAGCTTCAGCGCCCACGTCAGCGCCCATGTCGCCGTCATCGTCGACGGCGCGCAGCGGCTCAGGCTCCATCCCGCAGACCGCCCCGTCGCTGGACGAAGCCAGGGCTGGCGACGGCGACTCGGCCTTGAGTATGGCGGTCCGGAGAGGCTTCGGTCCTGGCCGAGTCCCAGGCCAAGTCCGTCTGGATGGAGGCTGCTGGCGAGCGCTGGCGATGGCAGGCGCAGACCATGCCTGCGACTGCCCTCGTTTGCTGTCGGGCGTGTTTGAACATATTTCATATTTGCACACCGATATCCTATTAAGGTAGCTGATACGCAGCTTTTGAGTGTGATTCACTCTATAAAACTCGTACTGCATACACATATCCAGCATCTCGCTGCAGGCCCCGCGATGCGATGCTGGATCCCATGGTCGTGATTGGCTGAAATGGCGCCTGTTCGCGGTACCCCACCGAACGCGATCCACGAGTGTCCAGTGCTATTCGGACAATCCCATCCATCAGAGGCTGCCACTTCACAGCCGGTCTGGCTCATCCGAAGGGCTTTGAAGCTGCAGGTAAGATGCAGGCATCCAGGGCCAGGCTGCAACCCATACATACGAATACCTACTCCCGGGCCTCCAATGGAACATACCTACGCACTCACAGGCCGCCACCAGATCCCAAAGTCCGGATGCCATCGAGCGTCAGTCTGACTCTACTGATGCAACGAATACCTATGCGAGGCTGGAGACACCAACAACAATGCCATGCACGCTGGAAAGCAGAGACAGGATGCCAAGTCGACCTGCCTGCATCGAAAAGCCTCTTCCCACCTCACCTCCGCAGCAACGGGTCCACCTCGGTAGATCGGCCCGAGCCTCCAGCGATGCGCTTCGAAAGCCAGGGCGAAAGCCTGTAGGCTCCGTGGCACAGCATGCCGGCGAGAAAGCCGACGGCATCGTTGCGAAAGGCGAGGATGCCCGCCGTCGTCATGAGCATCACCGTCCACCTCTCGAGCCGTTCATCTTCGCCGAGGTCGCGATGCCTCCTCGCCATGGATGAGGAGCCCTCGCCATCGGCCGCGTTTCGCCACAGGTCCGAAGCGCCCTGGTTGAGCGAGTGACCGACCTTGGCCAGCTCCAGGCCGGCCGCGAGAACCATGATCCCCAGAAGGCTCTTGGGGTACCCGCGCAGCACGTCGACGAGCGTCTCGCCAAAGACCAGGCCCAGCACGAGCTTAACGAGCCCAAGAAAGATGACGCTGGCCCCGCTGCGTGCCCCGAAGCGGTACTGAGCGGCGAGCCCCCCCGCGCCGTGGCAAACGGGCATGGCTCCGAACCACGTGCCGGTGAGATTCATCAGAGCGACGCTTAGACCAACAGCTGTGACGGTCGGCTGAGGCAGGTCAGGGAGGAGATCGGCAGCGAGAGCGCAGACGGCGATGATGGAGTTGAGTGTCGTAAGAGGTAGCTGTCCGATGGCCATCCACAGAGCTGGTGCGTCATGACGACCCAGCCACCTGGGCATGACGTAGCGAGGATGCCAGAAGTGAAAACGAGGTAGAGAGCCCTCGGATGATAGGACGGTGATGAGGGCGAACACCATGGCAAGCAGAAAGAAGCATAGAGCATAGGGGAAGCGGGACCACCGCTGAGTGGCGATGAGTACGAGGAAGGCGAACAAGGCCCAAACCCGGTTGTCCAGCACGGGGTGCGCCCAACCCAGAGGCTGCAAGAGGGACGTTCCGGCGCCGAGAATCAGAGACAGGCCGGCGCCGAGCTGTATGCCCTTGACGACAGGCACGGGCACGACGTGTGCGGCCCAACGCAGTAGGCCGGTGACGCTCATGAACAACACCGCGATGGCGACCCACTGGCCGGCAGCGACGACGACGCCCATGGACGGATTCTCGCGCCCAGAGATGGCTGCCGAGGCTATAGCCTACGGTGCAGAACTCAGCGGCTCGCTCGCCGACGGGAGCGGTGCTCATGGAGCTTCTCTCACCTTCATGGGCTGGACGGGAAGGGGGATGCCAAAGGCCAGGCCGGTGAGGATGTTGAAGAGGCCAGAAAAGACTAGCGTCGCGCCGAGTTGGATGTAGCCATCGACAGCGAGGGCGATCATGAGCGGCAGAAGCGTGCCGAGATCGCCGAGAGAGCCTGAGATTTCGGCGATAGGCGCGCGGCGAAAGGTGACGAGGTTATGCCGGTTAACGCGGCGAAGTCGAGCCAGCCACGCAGACAACATCTTGTCTTTTTCTCCCGCACGGCGTCAAGAGAGGCTGAATGAAGATGTGGCGACGACGCCTCGTTGCCCGATGGAGGGATACCTAGGGATGGCGAGGGGAAGAAGAGAGGTTCGCCAGGTCAGGTGAGGACGACGCCGCGTGTGACAGTCAGCCTATCAGACGACCGGAGGAGAGACAGTCAGCACTGTGTCAGGCGTCGCCCGGTCTTGATGCGATTCTGACGGCTGGCAGGGGGATTGTCGGCGGTTTTGAGACGGCAACCCCCAAGGGGAGGGCGAGGGCCACCGATCCGACAGCACCTCTGGGGAAGGGGTCGTCGCGGTTTGAAGAGAGGACAAGGTGGGAGGGATAGATATAATTTTCTAGTAAGCAAAGACGAGCAGGCAGAGGCTGGCAGAGCAGCTTCGACCGGTAGGTACCCGACCATCTCTGCCCGGGCAACATCCCCGTCGCCGGCTTTCTGTGCTGCCCATCCAAAATGAGGTCGGGCCTTGGATAAGCGATGCCGGGGGTCATGTCCACGTGACATGCATCCATGCATCTCCCAACGGCAAACTTGGCGGCCGGGACGGAGCGGAGCGGGGCGGGGATGCCGAACGGGGGGGGGATCCGGCGGCTGAGTCATGTTGTTCGGCGAGAGTTTACTTGGCGGGAGTTTCCGCGCTGTTTTTGGGTTTTCCTCGCAGTGCTTTGTCTTTCCACCATGTTTCCTCGTGGCGGCTTCGGGATGGACAGAGTTGATGGATGGGATCCCGCAGGAGAACTTGAGACGATTCATCGACGGTCGTGTCTCAAGGGATCCGTGTGATGGCTTCTGTTCCCGGCCTGTGCCTCTGTGTCTGTATGGAAGAGCAACTCCCTCCTCCTCCTCCACCATCCAAGGATCCCCAGGACAGACGCCGAGATGGACTAAAGCACGCACGTCCATGACTACTCATACGGAACCCATGACGGAACCTCGACGAGCGACACACTGTGCGCCAGATAATACAGCTACCTCTTCCCTTGTTTCCCTGCATGGCAGCCAATGAGGACCATGCTGGGTGACAGACTGCCCTGCCGGAAACGGTCTCGCTCCAGTCCGGGCGGTCCGCGACGAACGTCTATCCACCAACTGCTGCTGCTCAACCCCATCCGGGCCTGTTGGTAGTGGACTGGAAGTGGAAGACGCAGGCACAGTTTGGGTTTTTCTTGCGGTGCTCTTGGATCTGCTGCTCCCTCTGAGCTTCTTCTCTCTTCACCATCTTCCCTCGCCCTCCACCACTTCCCTTCCGTACCTACTACCTACCACTGCTGTTGCGGCACTTTTCCAAGGTGAGTCAGAGTCAATCTGCGTGCGGCCTTTTCCCCCCACTCCCGCTAGCCAACTTGCCGGTCGAAATGAAGCATTCCTCTTGTCCTCCATCGTTGTTATTGTTGTTGTTGTCGCTGTTGTCGTCAGCCATCGTCGTCGGTTGTTAAAACTTGCTGACGTCCATTCAACAGAGCCCTTGCCTTGCCACCCGCGCCTCGTCCTTCCGCTCTCACCCTCCATCCGTCGCAATGGCCGCAGCCAGCGCCCCCACGATGCATCAGCTTGCAAAGCGCGCGCACGAGCACAACTGGGCCTATCGCGAGCCCGGCGTTGTCCTCGTCTTCTGCATCGTCTTCGTCGGTATGGTTCCGTCCCGTTTCCCTTGTTGCCAGGCCTTGACTGACTCGTCTTGCCTCGCTGCGCAGTCGCTGTCGGCGTCATCTCCGTCTTCATCTACAGGCTGTACAACAAGCAGAAGGAGAGGAAGGCTGCGGCCTTCAACCGTGCTTGAGTTGGTTCACGGACGATAGCGCTCTCAAGATTGGAGGCCGAGGCGGATGCGTCAATTTTCACACCCGACGTCTTCGCCGCCTCTGAGGGATTCCCGATGATGATCCTGCCGGCGGCGTCTCTTCTTTCCTCCATCTCTTTACCTGGAACATATCTGTTTTGCGCCACGGGGTTCACGACTCGTGTATATACTGCATCTGGCGTCTATTTACTAGTTTGTTTGGCTGTAGTGGCTGGCATCGTGTGGCCTCGTCCTGCCAATTTGTTTTCTCCATGTTTGCGGCGTCTTGAACGGGCTTTGCAATTCAATGTCGTTCACAAATATTCCGGGTAATAATACTGATGCCTCACATTTACGAAGCGGCTCGGCCCGTGAAAGAATCAGCATCAATGTATTCACTTAGAAGCCCTCCTTCGCCAGCCTGTCGGTGATGGCGAGGTAAAAGGCGATGGCGTTAAAGTTGCGTTTAACACCCATCCATTCGCGCACCCTCCATCGCAGCCTGTTGGACCAGTTGATAAGGTCTAGGTGGCTTACACCGACGACAGTGCCCTCATACGTTCCCCAGCGACTGCTCTCGACGCTGACGAGCCCATCGTTGGGCCCCTCGGCCTCGTCAATGATTCTATGGGGTAGCCGAAAGGGACTCAGCAGCGACGGGCTCGGAGCGACGGCGCCGTACGAAAAGTACCGCACTGAAGGATCGTCGTCGGTGCGCGGGTTGAAGTCGTCGGCCATGTAGCGCGTCGTCAACTGCTCAAAGGCCTGTGTTCCAAGCCCGGCTCTACGCAACAGACCGTACAGCCGGGGCAGTGGGAGAGGCCCCTGGGCGTCGAGGAGGTAATCGGCAAACGGGCTGCCGCGATGGGGAGTGGCGATGGTGGTGAGAGAGGCGACATCCGGACGGCAACGGGGCGAAAGGCGCGAGATCATGTAACGAGCATCGAGGCCACCCATGCTGTGGGCGATGACATTGACAGGAGTGCGCTCTCCGACGGCGGCCACGATGCCGGCCGCCAGCTTAGCGGCCCGCTGCTCGATAGAGTCCGAAGGCGGGACCGAGGTGGCGATGACGGCTGGACAGCCCTGAGCGATGAGCGCCTGCTTGATGCCGTGCCAGTACTGCAGCGGCGGAACCGGCGGCGGTAGCAGGGCAAGCTCAGAGAAGCCGAGGAGGCCGTGGGCTAACACAATGGGGTGCCTGGGCGTGGCTGATTGTTAGGGTTCCGAGCGAGCCTCGTGGCGTCGGGGCGGACCGAGTCAGCGCTTGTAGGCTGAAGGGAACAGTGGAGAGAGGCCGTGCACCATATTTTTCGCGGATCGCGGCGAATTCGTGGGCGAGCGGGCGGCCCGGATGCCGGATGCGGGCGTCATGATTGTTGTCGCCTAAGGCGCGGCTGTTAGTCAGGGGCCGACTGGTGCTCGGGTACGGCGGCGATAGGGAGGGCCGGGGACGGGCGAGACGATGCATTTACGCCTCATGCCTTGTTGGAAGTCAAACCAAACGAGGGCCGAGACGAGGTGAGGCGAGGCGAGACGAGGGTCGACATGTGATGCAGACATTTTGGGTGAATCGTCGATGACGTCTGGTGGTGGCCTAGGCTGAGGCTAGGACTGATGACGTAGGGAGTAAGAGTGAGGACCCGCGGATTAACAATGACCCGATATCATAGAAGAACGAGTCTTCTTGACAGCAGCAGTCTACTGAGGATCTGAAGGCAAGACTACCAATGACCTGGACAATAGCGTGGCTCTCTACAGTCTTGTGCTTAATCGAATAAGAGTCTAGTCTGGGCTTCTATCAACACGCATCTGTCTACGAATACGGCAGCTGAAATAGGTGTATAGGGATGAAGCGTGGGAATCAGCAAGCCCCTGGCCGTGTGCTTCACATCGACATAGATCACAAAGCCTCTCGAGAAATCAGTTGCAGGGAGAAGATTCAGCCCCGCTATTTCTGGTATCAAAAAGCTCAATAAATCATGTTCAGTCGGAAATAGATGCCAGGCCGGACTCTAGATGCCAGCAATCCGCATGACAACAAGCAGTCCCTTCCATTGGATACTCCCAGACGTGATATCACTCATAAAACGAGTGACGGACCAAGTTTATGCCGCGACGGGCATCAACTCACAGAATCTCAATGTCTTTGGTCCCAAGCCACGATCTCCCCCTCGTTGCCTTCACCCTCGAACTGGTCTTTCTCCGTCCAGTGGTCTCTGTTCGTTCATGCCACAACGCGACCTTTTTCTCATCAGGTCTTGGAATCTTTGCGCCGCCTTGCTTCTGTTGTTGTGCAGGAGTCTGCGCTCCTGCCCGCCAGTCTCCGGGCTTTACCATGCCGGTCCACACGATGCCAGCTGGTTGAGGCTTTTTAACGAGTGATTCGTATTTGCTCATGTGAATTGACTTTTTTGAAGGGAGGCAGATTCCCTGAAACGATAACCCTGACAGCAGGCGAGGTTAGAAGACGTCTCTCGAGCGAGCGGACAAGGCCAAGGGTTACCTCTGAGCTGCTGCTGATCTGTGGCCAAGCGCCCCTTCGAACTCTCCAGCAAACGCACAGTTCTGATGTCTTTCAAGGGAGCGTGGTTCCCTCCAAACACGGCCCGTAGGTCGATGTTCTTGACGATGGAAGACCCGGACCGGGAAGCGTCGGCGAGAGAAATCGAGGGATATCGTTTCTCGTCCCTCTCGTCCCCGAAATGAAGCTGCAGACCGTCATGCACTCCAGAAAACAGCAGTTTGACTTGCAAGCTGCTAACGGAGTCGCATCCGGGAACAGCTGCAGACACGTATATCAGCGCCATACTTCGAAGCGGTCTCGGACTTCTCACTGAGCATATCGACTTGATCGACGGGGTTCGTATCGCCATTTCCAAGGTCGTAACGAAACCTCTCGCCGTCTTCGCACCCGTCCTTGGGTTTACCGGGTCCGCAAATTCGTTCCTTTCTGGCCTTGGAGCCCTTTCGTAGCTTTTCACAGACGCGTCTTATCTTAGCTGGCTTCGGCCCTGAATCTGTCTTTTCTGAAGGGGCCAATTAGCACAGGTCGCTGTCAGATAAGTGTCAACGAAGCTCGGGGATGCAAGTGCCTACCCATCCCTCTCTTTCGCATGAAAGACGGTTCGGAGAAACCGCATGTGCGGAGGATCGGCCAGCTGCAGCTTGGCTGATGCAGTAATTCAAGAGCCTCTCGAAGTAAGCGATCCTCCTCGAGAGCTTCACGACTCGATACTTCCATCCTCTCGACAGCTTCGAACAAGGTGGCGTTCGCCTCCTGTGTTACGGGATCGTTGTAAGCACCCGAGGCTTCTTCGCATGTGAAGTCGTACTCGTTGAGGAACTCGGCGATATCCATGATGTCGTGCTGATCGAGATCAAGATCCGAGGACTGCCCGCTGCTCGAACGATTCGTACTGGAGGAGGGTTGGCCCATGTTGATGTCTAGGTTTGGTCATTATCGTCAGCCGTGATTCTTCATTCCCCGTCACAGAAGCAAAGACTGACAGCCTTCATCATGAGCAGTACATACCATCGGACCGTCCCGTCTCAGTCTGAGCAGCACCAGTTCGTGACCGCCAAAGAGGGAAATCCTGGTCCACCACCCAGCCGACGCGTCGACCGTATCTGTTCATGAATCTCCTCGCGGCGTCTATCATATCTCTTCCGTCGGTTCTCTCTGTTCGGCCGAGAATAGCAACATCTGGATTGTCGAGTCCCTGTACAACAGTTCCCTCACGGCCTCCAGCGACATAATCCGAATTCCTCGTGAAGCGTGCCTCGAAATCACGCTCATAGCGTGCTGTATAATCATCCGCTCGCGTATTGTCCCAGCGCGGAGCATCCAAGTCGAAATCCGACTCGTTTCCGGAGTCATTCTCGTCAGGCATCCTGAACCAACCCTCAACGGCATCCCACGGAATACCGCCCAACGCGCTCAACTCCTGCTGAAACGGATACGGACCACGGGGAAAGACGTTGTTGACGTCGATCATGTTGGGAGTGATACGGATGCGGTAAACGTAGCTTCCAGGCCCGAGTCCCCTGGCAAAGTGAACGGCGGACTGGCCGAAGCTTCTCGAGGTTGAGATGTAGGCTGATGGCGGCGAATACGCGTTGACGTGGTCCCAGAGGCTGTAGCTTCTTGGGTCAGTGTAGTTGATTGCTTGCCAGGGAGCGAAGCCCCCATCCTCGTGGATCTGCTCTGGGCTGCGAGTGTCTCCACGGAAGACGTAGAATGAACGGTCACCTGGCGGTCTATTTGCCTGACTCTGGCCGAGGAAGAGGTAGAAAAGGACGAGAGATAGGAGCAGCTGGGGCCAAGAAAGTCGAGACATGGTTGCGAATGACAGATTGATGGCAATCGACGAGAAGACGGTATAGGCTGGAATATGAAAGAAAGAGCAGCTTGAGAGTCAGGAAACGAGTGAGCGGCCGGGGAATCGTCTCATTTGCTTGGTTTCTTCACCAAGGCTGAGTTCAATGTCAGAAACGCATTTACCGTCTGTTGAATCGTCGGTGAGGCTCAACATCGGGCTGATAGCTGACTGTTAGCTCGTCCCTATGGAGATTTTTGATGCTGGCTCTCATCTCCCACGACGGATACACGGGGCGAGAGCTGCCAAAATCAGCCTGGAAGAGTGCAGGGGTGAAGCACCTTTTGGGTTTAGTGATCTTGCGAACTGCAATTAGCATGGTGGATCAAGAGAGGGTTTCGACGGGGGGATTGATGATGTAGATTGATGGCAGATGGGTTGAGTTCATCACTTGGATGTAACCGAGGTTGTAGAGAGTATTGCTGTTTGCGGTCTCAGTAACAGCTCACACAGTCAGAGGAGAACTGTAAATGATTGATGGCAAGGTGGCGAGTAAATCATCGGTTCATCAGGGTGTCATGACCCCAGTCGCTTCACGATGATCTGCCCTACACGAAGTGGGAAGATACGGCGATCCACTGAATAGCGTGGTGGAAAGATTATTACAATGCGCTTAGTCGTGCATCTTGTCGTCTTTCAGAGTCCCTGTCAGGTGTTTTGTGAGAGTCAGAGGTTGTCAGCCGGCTGTGCAAGGCAGACAGTATCATCCAGAGTCATGTATCTAGCGTTGGTAGATCACATCACTGTTTCTGTCTCACTTAGCTCTGCTTGTGAGGTTCTATCGGTGTGGATCGGAGGGTATATGAGTCAGGGCTCGATAGTGCGTACCATGACGAGAGAGATGGCGTACGCTCTGCTACAAATATCATGATGGGCATTTCATATCTAGACACTCGAGCCTGCTAGGCCTCTATCAGGCTCAATAGACGCTACATGTACAATCCGGCGAGGCCAGCATTGGTACATGTAAAACATCTTAATAACTACACTCGTCAGCTCACAGCTTGCCCTCACGGGTCTGCTCGTAAGAACCACGCATGAACTGGCTCACGAAGTGCATTGCCATCTTGTGGCAAGCGTAAACCACTACTCACAACTAGCATCAACCTTGTGGAAACGGGTTGCCCAGTTTGATCAGTGATAACATACACTGACCCTAACCCTACGCCTCGTTCTCTTCTCGACGTGAACAACGGCTCTGTATCCAAACATGTCAATTAACCTGCGATTCCCAATACGGATATGAAATGTGTTTACAGACAGGAATCCAGACTCTTACACACACTCCCTCCCACTACATCGCAAGTTCAAGCCCTCAATGACACAGCGACCATGACGATAATGATACGCTCAACCTGCCGTCTCGTCCGCTCCTACATGACCGGCTTACACGGGCTCGCATCGCCATGACCAATGCAGACAGTCTGGACGCGTTACGAGGCGAGCACATGCAACTGCTGGTTGCACCGGCCCTCGAAAGTGGAAGCACCTCGGTAATCAGCGGACACGCATGTTTGTACCTATATCCTGACCTGCCTATCTCTTTAATGCGTATGTACATACGTGATGGGGAGTCCAGGCCTGACCAGACGATACGCAGCATCGTCTCCGTCTCTGTAGCCATCGTGAGAAACCCACCAAGGTGCCAATATTGCCCCAAAAGCGGAACAACAGAGGCGTAATGGATACGACGCTCGCAATCAGATCAAAAGTTCTGCTCAGGGCCCGTGCCGCAGCTGCATGCTCATCTGCCGTCTTCATGCTTCCACGGGCCCGCAAGCCAGATCGGTTGAAGCAAGCCAACGAGGTCGTCCTCGTCCCGAGAGGTTACATGAGGCGATATCCCCGAGCCGCAGCACGGGATAAAGATGGTCGGTCTCTTCTTTTTCCCCTCGAGTAGAAGCATCGTGTTGGCCGGTAAACAGACAAGATGAAGTTGACGAGCTTCAGCCTGGCACTTGGAGCCCTCCTCTGCACCAGCCACGCTCTTCCCGCGGCTCCAGACGGTGATGACGACTCTTTTCAGGATGTCAACGCCACGGCTTTTGCTATAACGGTGAGCTTCGTGTCTGCCGCTGATACGCGTGCCTGCTGACCAGCCGTGTACTGATAGTACGGCTACCCTCTGGCCCGTTACGTGGCGACTGCAGAACCGTTGCTGGCGGCTGTGGGAACCAATGCCTTCAAGCATCAGAGGAATCCGGTCCGGGCGGATGAAGACGACGACGAGGATGAACGGTTTCCCTCGGCGTTTCCGAATGACGATGTGCTCTACTCTGCTGCCGCCATCGACCTTTCGACGACTGATGTGGTCCTTACACTGCCCAAGATTGGCGGTGGTCGATTCTATACCATATCCTTTTACGACCTGTAAGTCCCCTTTCACTCCCCATCTCCAACCAACTACTCACGATATTCAACCCTTTAGCTGGTCAAACAACCTCGCAAACCTGGGCACCCTCTCCATGAGCTCCTCAGGAAAGTATCTGCTCCGAATCTCCAACAAGCCGTGGGACATTGGCCTGGTCAACGCAGACGAAGGCACGACAGACTACATTGGCTACATCAACATCCCTACGCTCTACGGGCTCGCCATCCCCCAGATCCGCGTGCGTAGCAACAACGAATCCGACCTCATCGCCGCGCGGGAAGCCCAAGCCGCCATCAAGTTGACGCCTGAGCCCCGGTCCGGACCCGGTTTCGGCCCCCGGCTCTCGGAGCAGCTGCTCGGCAACGGCGTCCTCGCCGGACTGGCGGATAAGACGGCCGGTCGGCTCCGTCCTCATGAAGCGCGTGATCTCCTTAACGTCGTGGCACGAGTCGATCCCTTTAACCGCCCCTGGTGGCCAACGGACGCTGCCTACGTGACGCATCAGTTCCAAGACGCGGGTCTCGAACAGGGCGCATACGATCCGCCCTCAGACATCGACTACGAAGCAGCCATCCGTATCGTCGACCAAGACGTCCAGAAGGCAGAGTCGCGACTCGAGGCGTACGGAAACGGCTGGTTCAGCTTCCCCCATGCCTCGACCGGTGTCTTCGGCGATGCTTACCCCCTTCGCTCACTCGCCGCCTGGCTCGACCCCCTGCAACTGGCTCCCCAAGAGGTCCTCTCCGTATCCTGGCTCGGCGATGGCGGCCACATGGGCGCGAGAAACGGCCTGACGCTTGACCACGACGACTCCCTGCTGATCACCTTTGGAGCTGGGAAGCCTCCCGTCACTGTCAGTGGCTTCTGGGCCCTAGCTGTCTATGACGAAGAAGGTGGCCTTATCCCCAACGATCTGAACCGCTACTCGCTCGGTGATTTGAGCAACTTGACGTACGCTGACGGCCTGCCTGTTTACGGCATGTCGAACCGCACCGAGGCCTTTTCCATCCTGATTCAGCCGAGAGATGTGCGCCCTCCTGCGAATTGGACGACTAACTGGCTCCCGGCGCCGGAACGAGGCGACAAGTTCTCCATCCATAGTGAGAGTCCCGTTTGTTGTTGTCTGTTCGAAGCTGATGTCGTTTGCAGTTCGTTTCTTTGGCCCCAAGCTGCCACTCGAAGCCAACTCTTCCTATGTTTACCCTACCGTCACCAGGCAACGAGCCATTGTTGCTTAAGGCTGGGAGAAATGGACAGTGATTACCCCGTACAAGATATTAATACCATATACACGTGTCATCTTGATGGAGACTCTCACCATCGCCACGGCATTCACAGTCTGGCTTGTAATTCGAGTGTGCATTCTGTACAGATATAATCAGACTCCATCCCATGCGAACAAGCCGAACCTTGGTAGAGCGGCCTCTATTATACCCCGACGCCATGTGCGCCACGATCCCGTCAAGACCAGCAGTAGACTCCCCTGACCATGGCCGCCTAAATCAGTGCCTTACCCGGTCATCGCTTTTCGGGCATCGTACTGGGTGCGTTCTCGTTAGTCACGCCACTGTACGCTGGCCTGGATTGCGCGCCGTCAAAGGGCCCGGCCAGGTTCGCGGCCATGGCTTCATCGTAACTTGGCGGCGGCTCTTGCACCGGCTGGTTTGGAGACAGTTGCGGAGGATACAAGGGATCGTAACCGGCCATCGATGAAGCCGTTGAAGAGGGCCGAGAAGACAAGGTCACCCCGGTTACCGAGGGCCGAGCCGGCAGCGGAGGCCGGTCCGAGGTAATCCTCCCGGGCTTTCGGCTCTTAGCAGCCTCCACAAGCTCCAGCGGCGGCGTGATGCCCGAGTAGACTTCGATGTGAGAAAAGTGAAGGGAGAGGAAGATGGTCTGCGGGTGAAGCGGGTCCTTTACCGACCCTGGCTTCCCCCAGGCGAGACCCAGTTTGATCTCCATCTGGTAGCGACGTGTTACGTTGCAGGTGACAAAGGACGGGGCCACGGTATTGGGCAGAGGCCGATTTCTCCATAATTCGTCTGGCAAGACGAGCTCGTGGCCGACCTCGTCCTCGGGAGACGACGTGACGGGGATGCTGAGATTGGAGTTGGAGACGACGACCCAGCGGTTGACCTTGACCTTATTGAGACCGTGCGTGCGGAACTCGGTCAAGCCGATGAGATCGAGCTGAAAGGATATGAGATAGACCTGATCGGGACATTCCGAGAGCTTTTTGGCAATGAGCCTAAGGGGCACAGGCTGGTTGCATGTGAGGAGTGGAGGATGAGGCAGCCGAGCCGATATCTCGATATTGGGAGGCGGCAGCGGCGGCGTAGGCCGGGTCGACCCCTTTTCCCCCTTCTTCGACGAGCCGGAGCGGTCCGGGTAGGCAGGGATAGAGCGCGGCCGAAAGGTAAAGGGCCGGCGAGCAAAGGCCTCCTGTCCTGACTTGGCAGACCTGGGCGGTTCGATGGGCAGAAACTTGAGGCCGGCCTGGTAGCGCCAGTTCTCCTTGAGGAAGCCCGGGCGCTGAACCGTGACCTTGATGAAGTAGCGGATCTCGCCATCCATGGGGTATCCCGTCAGCGAGGGCGGGAGGGTGCGGGTGACGTGACGGAGATAGAGCTGCTTGGAGCCGTCCATGAGGCGGACGCCGCCCATGCCGAACAGGCCACCGCCCGAGTTGAAGCCGCCGATGCGGGCCATGGCGACGGGGTCGCTGCAGGCGTTGTTGACGGGCAGCTTGAAGCGAAAGGGGAACTCGTGCTCGCCGGGCTGAAGGGCAAAGGCGCCGTAGGGATTGCTGGAGCTGGAGTGATAGTCGTCGGGGAAGACCTGCTGGATGCGATAGAGGATCTTGTGGTTCTCGACCACGATACTGCCAGGCGGACCGGGCATGGCTGGCGGAGGGTGGCCGTTGGCGTCGAGCTCGAACGGGTTGGGCACCTGATGAGCCGTGATGGATTCGCCCTCGAGCTTGACAACGATGCTGCCGACCTGCTCGGCGCGGTTGAGGCCAAGGATGACGCGGCCGGCGACGTGATCGAGGTTCGTGTAGAACTCGGGGCGGTCATCGAGGGTGATGCGGAGCGACATGTTTGCTGAAGGTACTGTTGTTCTTGATAATTCTTCTTCTTCTTCTCCTCCTCCTCCTTGTCCCGTCAGAGCTGGCCAGCCCCGAGACGAGGCTGAGCCGAGGCCAAGCAGAGGTTGATTCAAATCGAGGTCCCCCCACCGGCGAGCTTCAACAGCCGCAAGGGACGAGGACGAGGCGCAGCGCGCGCTGACGAGTCGATGGCTGACTTTCTCACGGCATCATGGCCCAGCATAAGGCCTCGCTGGCCGGATCGAGGAGAAGCCCCGTGGGTAAGCTTCAGGCCTGTCACGCTTCCCGTTGCCGAAGCCGGCGTCTGCGGGACTCGTCACCTAGGCTGCACGTGACATCATTTCCTGGTTGACGTCACCGTCGCGGCGTCGGTGGGGTGGATTATATCACGTGACTTGAACCGCAAACCGGGGCTGGCTATTTTCGGCTGTGTTTGCGATTTCTCCACTCGCTGAGCCTCATCATCCGTTTGCTCATCCTCACGATATCCCAGGCGGCCTTGGATGGCCTGGCGGAGATCACCAACGATGATCAGCTTTTCAGAGCAAGGCTGGGTGCCGGAGCTGTTCGCTGTACTGTCCACTTGACAGCAGAACTCATACCCTTTCGCGTCCTCTACAAGTGCCAGACTCTTACACCAGGAGACACATCCTACCAGGGGCGTTGACTTGTCCCTGGACAAACAGGGCCGTCTCGGCTCTTTCAATATATCTACAAATCACCGGGCCAACGAAGAGGTGCATTTCCGCTCAACAGTCCATAAAGTCTCAGGAAATCCATGACGATATCTTGTCATCCATCGCCTTCCCTCGCAGCATCGTACCTTGCGTCGCACACTGGCGCTGAACGCCGTGCAAGCCACTCGACCCTTCTTTTCTGGTGAGTTTTTTGCTCCATGTGGTTCGGTCTGAAGACTATGACGAAGCAAGAGCTTAGCTTTGATGCCAAAAATAACCCTATGCCTGCCTAGCTTGAAGCTTTGGAGACAGTATTGCAGACTTGCTCCTGACTTGCAGATACTTGAAAAGGATAAGAGTCAGTTCTGCTGCCTCCCAGCTGCATATATTCTCTCCTTCTTTTCGTGCTGTCCTTGTGGGAGCCTGCTCGCGAGATGCAGTATTAGGTGTCCGGACACTATATTCTGACTGTTCTTCATCTGTGTCAGCTGTCACCATCTGCAATCAGTCGCCATGGTCGAGAATCCACAAGCAGGGGTCGAGACGCCGCGCCTTGACTGGGTACCGCTCATCGTGGCCATTGCCATCCTAGATGCGAACCGTATAGCGTGCTTGATTGGGGCTGAGGCGGCGTTTGCCTACTACAACTCGCTGGTCGGCGACTTCACGGATGAGAAGCAGCCCGTAACACATCCCCCAATCCAGAGAAGAGAGACGGTATCCTGACCTCCTGAGCCTCAGGTATTTGAAATCATCGTCGACGCACCGTCGTACGCCACGGCGCCAGGCATCCTCGTTGCCTCGGGCCTCTTCAACGTCGAGCCCAGCCCGCCAGAAAGCGACTTCGACGGCGGCTGGCGAAAGCGTCAAGGGTTCCCGCACATCAAGACAAACGGCTGGTGCAGCCGCGAGCCGCGCGTGCTGGTCATCGTGCCCGACGACCGGGCCGGCATCCTCGTCCAGGCTTCGGGCGCCTGCGTCGGGCCTGAAGACGGCCTCGATGGCAACAGCTTCAACATCAGTCCACAGCTGCGCCAGCTGTCGCACTATCAGATCTCCATGCTGCCTTTTCCGCCGCTCAAGGTTCTGGTCAACTCACTGCCTCGAAGGCTGGGGTGTGGCCAGTATGCCCTGGAGAAGAGGGTTTGGGATGAGGAGGATGATCCGAATTTTACGCGGGCTTTGCTATGTGCTCGGCTTGATAATCTCGTTGACGGCATGGACATTGATGTTCCGTGGGCCATTGCCACGCTGAGGAACCACAATCGTCCCTACTACGAGCTGCTGCGCGAGGTTATCGAAGCGGGCCGTCTGGTGCGCCACGATGATGATTACCAGTACATCACCAGTCGCATCACCACTCCGGCTGAAGCCGAGTACTTTCGCAACATCCCCGGTCGCTGAGGCCGTCCGTGTCTGCTTTGCTTTGTGTTGGGTCCAGAGGATGCTGATACCTTTTTGTACTGGCTATCGATGCAGCCTTTTTAAGCAGTAGCGAGGAGTTGATAAGGAACAGTGAAGCCTTCTGATAACGCAACGCTGCAGCGTGCAATACGCCACGGCGACTTGGGCTGTGATGAAGCCTGTTGCGCAACAGCAAAGTCGGGTGTGACGAACGACCGGTCAAGCGCAGACTCCAACGTGAACGA
The DNA here is from genome assembly GCA_002591395.1 of Ophiocordyceps camponoti-rufipedis. Taxonomy (NCBI): domain Eukaryota; kingdom Fungi; phylum Ascomycota; class Sordariomycetes; order Hypocreales; family Ophiocordycipitaceae; genus Ophiocordyceps; species Ophiocordyceps camponoti-rufipedis. Next base: position 15,523 of record NJES01000115.1, on the reverse strand, counting down.
ATAGCGACGTCGGGTTGGAGGACTCGAGGAAACCAGACGGTTTCGCAACTGACGTGACATCATGTAGCGACAAGGGTGTTGGCTCGAGAGATGCTGTGCGACTGACTTGCAGAGACGGGTCATACAAGCACGTACGGGATTGGCGTAACGGTCGAGATACCGAGATGGGAGGCAGTTTCGTCCCATCAAGATGATTGACGGTTTGGTGCTACCGGACGCGATATAGGAAGGTGGCTTGATATCACTGCTTTCGGCTGAGACCGGCTCTTGGTTCCCGTCCTTGGTGGCCGGTTCTCAAGCATCTAGTCTGAGGCGATTGCTTGATTCTTGACTGACTGCCCTCATCTATCTCACATCAGTGAGATCCGAGATAGAACAGTCTTCGCCCTCGAGCGATCAAGGATCTTCTCATCACCTACCAGTCCTCTCAGACATGACAGCTTCACCCAGCACCCACAACGGGAAGCCGTCCGGCAGGCTTACCCCTAACCGCACGGCCTGCTTGGATTCGTGCATATACGAGGGGCAGCCTTGTGTGAATGACGGCCAGTTCCGTGCCCGATGTCGGATGGTGGCGGGCTAATGTAGTGCGCTGACAGGAAACGGTTCTCTATATCAGTGAGAGGGAACACAGCGCTCGGGGGCCGTGGGCGGAGACGTGGGCTTCTGTCTAGTCTCTGGCTGGCAGTTGTCGTCTGACCTGAAAGGAGAAGATCCGTCAAGCCCAAGTGTCCGGTGACGAGCCCTCCTCTCAAACGTCTGACGGACTACTCGACATACAGCCAGAATGAGCGACAACAACTCTACCCCGATATGCCCCGAAACAGCAAGCCTCCTCTCCAAGACAACCACGGACGAAGAGCGAACCATCATCGTCAAGGATGTCTCCCTCGCCAGGCTCGCCCTCACCATGAGCACCGCCTGGTCCAGCGTCTTCCTCGCCGCCCTCGACTCCACCATCGTCGCCACGCTATCGGCCCCCATCTCGAGCGAGTTCCACTCCCTCAGCCTCTTCTCATGGCTCGCCACCGGGTATTTCATCTCGACGGCTGCCTGCCAGCCTATTTCGGGTCGTCTGACCGACATCTTTGGCCGCGGACCCGGTCTCGCCTTTTGCAACCTTGTCTTCGCGGCTGGCAATCTTATCTGCGGCCTAGCTGGGAACCAGTATGTCATCATCGTCGGACGTGTCGTTGCGGGTATCGGCGGCGGCGGTCTTCTTAGCATCGCTACTTTTCTCGCCTCGGATCTGATACCCCTGAGGCAACGCGGCCTTATCGGAGCCATCGGCAACCTCTGGTTCGGCGTTGGGTGTATGACTGGCGGTGTTGTAGGCGGCATTCTCAACGACTATACGGCTATGGGCTGGCGACTTGCCTTTCTGATTCAAGTCCCTCCCTCGATACTGTCTGCTATAGCCGTGACGCTGCTGGTCAAGGTGCCGCCGAAGCAGTCTGACCGGTCTCACCTTGCTAGGATCGACTTTGTCGGTGTTTTCCTGACTTCGTCCTTTCTTGTGCTTCTCGTCTTTGGCCTCAATGCGGGAGGGAACCTGACTCCATGGGCTCACCCTCTGCCCATCACCAGCCTACTACTCTCTTTTCTGCTATTCATCCTCTTTATCTGGTGGGAAAGCAGGGCTCGACAACCTATTATACCCGTCAAGCTGCTCCTAGACCGCACCGTTTCGTGTGCCTGTCTAACAAGCCTCGTCGTTGCCATGCTGGCAAACACAGCCATCTTCTTCGTCCCGCTCTACCTGCAGATCCTCGGCGAGACGGCCACCAGCGCCGGTCTCAGGATGCTATCGTCGCCCGTCGGCATGGCCTTTGGAGCTCTCGGCTCGGGCTACCTGATGAGACGGACGGGCAAGTTTGTTGGGCTGGGCATGGCCAGCGTTCTACTGCTGCTGGTGGGAGCCGTGCTGCTGTGTCTGCAGAGTCAGGACACGCCGGCTACGCTGACGACGGCCGCCTTCTTCTTCATAGGGGCTGGCTATAGCGCGGTGCTGTCGGTGACGCAGATTGCCTGCATTGCGGCCGTCGATCACTCGCAACAGGCCGTCGTCACGTCTATTACATGTAAGTGTCCCAACCCTAAGAGATACAGCAGCTGATGGCCACAGTCCTCGGCCGGAGCCTGGGCGGAACCGCAGGCATCACCATCGTGTCGGCCATCTATCAGAACACGCTCGACTCCCGGCTCTGGTGGCGCTTCGGTGGCGAGCCTGACGCGGAGGCCATCATCGGCCGGCTGCGGAACGACATTGGACAGCTGCGACATGTGCCGGCTGAGTGGCGCCCGGGCGTGGTGGCATCCTTTTCCGAAGCCTTTCGCTATGTCTGGTTGACTGTGCTCGCCTGGGCGCTGCTGGCCATCGTCTGTGTTTCTCCCATCAAGCAGCATAAACTGCACTCGTCGCTGGACAGGAAATGAGGGTATACAGCGTATGCGAGAGAGGGCGCGTGTGTTTCTGTTACTGTCGACCAGCAAGTCTCGCAAAGATAGATAGACAAGCTAATGCTGGAAGCTCTTGAGACTCTTCCAGCCCATGCCGAAGCCCGTGACGACGGCGCAGCAGGCCGTCGCCAACTGGAGATACTGCATAACTTGTAAGTAACAGATACCGGTCATGCAAGGAGTTGATCTCTTACGAAGACGGCGTCTATGGCTTGGCTGTACGCGTGCAGAAGCCCAGGCCACTGACTGGGCGGAACTATGGCCTTGAGCTTCGTGGTTCCGCTGTGTATTATGGTCGAGGGATCGATGCTGGGCGCGGCGTCGGCCAGAGACGAGCTGGTGGAAGAGGCAAAGACCGTCTTGGCCGCACAGGTCAGGATGGCACCGCCGAACCACTGGAAGAACATGACGTTGCCTATGGCTTCTGAGGCGTCTTGCTTGGGGCTGTTGGCCTGCATGGCCGTCACCGTCTGTGTCGTCTGTCAGCCATGGAAAGGGGAGAAGAAGAGAAGAAGACGTGCCAGTTGAAGCACGAAGCCTCGAGCTATCCCTACGAGAATCTGGTAGCCGATCCACTGAGCCGTCGTGGTTGTCGGCGACATGGTGCTGAAGAGCCCAGCTCCAACTGCCATGGACAGGTTCCCGAAGACGGCTTCGGGGAGATAGTATCCCGTCCACTGAACCAGAGCTCCGCACACTATCGAGGCCAGCAGCTGCGAGACAGACATTGGGAGGATCCAGACGCCGCTCTGAAAGGGGCTGGCCTGCTTGATGGCCTGGAACGAGACGGGCATCCAGTAGAGGGCAATGAAGGTGGTGCCGCTCTGGAAAAAGGTCGTCAGATTTATCGAGGCGTACGTGAGGCCACTAAGAAGCCGCAGCTTCACGAGTCCAGAGTCTCCCTTGTGGTAGAGCCAGGCGGCGAAGATAAGAAAGGTGGCTGCCCCCCCGGAGAGGAGGCCGAAGAAGGGTAAAGATGACGAACGGTAACGATTTACAGGAAGAAACACCACCTCCAGGAGACATACGACGTCAAAGCCCCCTCAAAAAAGGGGGCCAACCGCCTGACCCACGCCAAAGCACCCCATGACGATGCCAATAAGCAGCGCCCGATCCTTGATGGGCACAGCAGCGGCAATAGCCGTCATGGGATGGGATCTTTTCTCACAGTTCCGATGAAGGTGGCGTTGAGGGCAACGAGCCAAGTGCTGAGGACGAGAGATGCCATCAGGACGACAAAGGGGATGCCCGTGATGGCAGCAGTCTCGGTATTGAGCGCGGCATTGTCCTCCGTCTTGAAGTTGTCGTCTCCTGGTTCCGGGCTTCTCTGGACGTCTGTTGCGAGGCCCATGATGGTAGCTGCATGTGTGCTGATGGTGGTGATGATGGAGATGACGATGATGGGAGCCGTCACGCAACAAATCCCCTCGACTGAAGATACCTACAGAGATTGCAGCAAATTTCGCGGATACAGACCTCCTCTTGGGCATTCGTTTTCCGAGGGATGCAGGTGACGGCAGGGAAACCCCCTCAGATACCCTCTGGGATCACAGCCGCAAGACATGTTTCTCCTAGTTGAATCTGGTGATGCCGCTCCTCGCGCAACCATGATCCCAGCTTCGAAACCGCCAGAGCACCGGCTGCAGCGTCTCTGGCAGAACATGACCTCCACAGCCTACACCGTCTGGCTCTTCACCCGCTCAGACCTCAAGACGATCCTGGTTCCGACAACCATCTTCGGCGTCTGCAACTATCTGGCCCTCCCCGCCTACGGTCTACAGCCGGACATGGGATCCCGTCTCGGCTCTAGATTCGGCCTTGTTCTCATCTGGATCTGGATTCATCTCATCTCCTTCAACGTCAACAACCAGCGAAGCCCAGAGTCGGTCCGCGAAGACGCCCTCAACAAGCCATGGCGTCCGCTGCCGTCTGGCCGCGTCTCCCTACCCACCGCCTACCTCCTCAGCATCGTCATGCCCCCCGTCACAATGGTCTACAGCCTTCGGGTGGGCACCGGATGGCCGTGGTACAACCGCTGGGGAGGCTCGGATAGGCGGACGTTTTGGGTGTGCAACGCGTGGATGAGCTCGCTGTACATGATGCCTTTGTTTTGTCCATGAGAGTTTGTGTGTTGTTGATCCATGTGTTGTCCGTGTGTTGGTGGTGTTGTTGTTGTAGAAGGGCTAAGCCCTACCTAGATTGGCTCTCGGGATTACAGGCGCCGACTGGCCCGAGCCCCTTATCTAGCACTAACAGACAGCATCCATCTTCCCGCGATATTCCCGATATTCCCATCAGCATCCCGACTTCCATGCGGCTCGGTGGTTAAGCGACAGGAAAACACACGTGTCAGCGGCTTCGTCCGGCCATTGCTTCCATCCACACACACTCGGACCATTCGGATCCCGTCGCTACCTCTACAGTCTCTACTCTACCCAGAGCAAACATGGACGACAGGCGACTTCGGCTGCAAGGGACCATCACTGCCGACAGCAAGATATATATAAGCAGCAGACCACCGGTATAGGCCTAGACAAGCCATCATCTTTTCCCTCCTCATCTCCTCCCTCGTCCACTCTTCGTCATCAAGCTCGACCTCACCTTCGGCCAACATCGCATCGTCTCCATTCATCTAGGTACCGTCGTCTGTACAATGAGTGGAACAACTACATCGAGTTATGCGTCCGACATATTACTCTATCCATTCGTCCGTATTTTCATTAAATTACTCGCGAACTTCATACAAGATTTGCAGCAACCACCACCCAGGACGTACGGCAGCCTGGTGCAAACCTACTGGGACGGCGATTGCTTCTATCCATACGGCTGGGACGGTTTCAAAGTGGATGCTCACCTCGGCCGCTGGTTTTACGTGGCCGGTCACGAGCCCAAGTTCAAACAACGGTGCTCCTGCGTCACGGTCGAGTACACGAGGAAGAAAAGAAATAGAATAGGGGTTGAAGAACACTGTCAACTTGAGGAGTTCCAACAAGGCATAAACGTGACCGGTCTCTTCCTCAGTGAAGATTGGCGAAAGGGCGTCATGGAACCCCCCCCCAAGCGCTGGGGCAAAAATGGCGTCTACAGGGTCGAGTTTCAGGATGCTTTTCATAACGACAACTATACACAGGCGTGTATGGGGCCCAACTACATCGTCGCGGGTAGGAAGCCGTCTTGTTTTCTTGGTGCTTCTTGAATGCTAACCATGAGAGCAGACCAGAAGCCGGATCACTCCATCGTCATAGCCGCCAACATGTCCCGCCTGTACATTCTAGCAAGGTCGCCATACGTGAACGACAAAACCATCGACGTAAGTGACTCGACCCGAAGAAGGACCTGACTGACCCATCTTGCAGCTTTGGATAGCCGAGGCGAGACTTCTGACCGCCTGGCCTAGCGACCACAAGCTGTCAAAGACTCACAGGTGGTCCTGTACGAAAGATGGGGCTCAAAAAGGTACTGTCGGTAACAGTGCCAAGTTTGGCAATTGGTGAGCATTCGCCCGCTGGGTTAGTCCGTCTTTTCTTGGACGGTGGTTGTGGCGTTGAAGGGGAGGCGTTGGAGCGATGGGTCGTGGTGATGTGCATGGCTGTATGTTGTTGTTTCTATCCTGCTTTGTCTATACTCGACGTTTTCTATCCTACTTTGCTTATACTCGACGTGTTTCCATCCCACTATCCCTGTGCTCGACGTGTTTCTATTCACTTTGCCCGTGTGCGAGGATGCTTTTATCCCACTACCCCTATACTCGACGTCTTTCCATCCCACTACCCCTGAACTCGAAGTGTCACTACATGTATCCCATCACGCATTGCAATGGACCCTTCTCACGTCTCCAGACAAACACGTCTCTACCTCCCCCCCCTGCAATGCAATAGACCGTTCTCGACGCCCACTATGAACCCGTCTCTGCTTCACAAGCACGATACACCCCGTCCTTACGAATCATCCGTTCCTCAAACTCTACCCGAATGTTTCCAAACATGTCTACCCTTAAGCATGCCTTACTTTGCACAGCCTAGCACTCCCAACCCACCTCATGTTTCCACCCCCAATCCCTCTCACCATCAACGTTTCCCCAACCCAATCCCAACTCACATCATCTTCTCCTCCCTCCCTCCACAACCAGCCTCCAGCCCCAATTCAATCCCCAGTCCCATCCCATCCCATCCGCAAGCAGACACACACCCAACAACTTTCTCCCGGCCCCCTCGGCTCCATCGGCTTAGAAATGCCCGTCTCGGATCGCGGCAACGGCCACACATTCCAGCTGTCAGATTCCTTGTTTCATGCTACCCATCAGAATGCATGTATGTATGTATCTATTCCACATCTTGTTCCCCGTCGTCAAGCCATGATGCCCCACGATTCTCAATCCATCCCCATCAAAGCCACCTCTCAACTCAACTCAACTCCTCTCACCCAGTCTCCTCCCTCCCTCCCTCCCTCCCATCCAAATCGCCTCCAACGTCACACCCGCCCTCACTCCCGCTGCAGCCATCCCTCGCAACGTCTGGAATGTTCCCCCCCCGTCACAAGGCTAGAACCTGTCTCGTCGCCCGGTGTAACGTCCCCGGCCTCGAACCACACCTGCCCCAAACAAATTAAAAAAAAAAAAAAATGCTGTGTTAATATCTTGCCTCGGCTTTTCTCTTTTTCCCCCAAAAGAGGTAGGTTGGGCTTGCTCGTGGCGTCACACCCTCTCGTTGCCTCCGTGGAATTGTAAAATGGGAGCATTGCGTCTGTGTCCGTGTCCGTGTCTGTGTCCATCTTGAAACCGGATCAGGCCCATCAAGTGGGAATACAGAAGGCAGTGAACAAGATAAACACTTGCTTGCTCGCTCGCCTCTGCCTTTGACTTTCCCTCTTTGATCCCCTTCTCTTGATCCATCTCTGCTCCATCCAAGCTTCCTCGTCATGGCTGAAAACGATGCAGCCGCGCTGGCGGCCAAACTGGCCGAACGAACAAAGCATAATGTCAGGCTGATGCTGTACTTTCTCGCTGCCATGCTCTTCCTCGTCGTCGTCTTCTCCGCTGGTCATCTATTGCGACGATGGCGAGGCATGTCTGTTCCCTTGGTGGTGCGTCTCTCGCGGTAGGTCTTGGTCCCCTTCTCTCTGATGCTGCTGTATCCTTCGTTCTCGACTAATAGACAGCCTCAAACAGCTGCTTCCGCCGATTCGCCCTCCGAAGCTGCTGGCTCGTCAACACTTACGGGGACGCCATGCTCGTCACCCTCTACTTCATCGCCAACCTGCTCATCTTCTTCATCGGCCTCGACTACAGCGGCATGCCCATGCTGTCCAACGTTGGCTCCCGGTCGGCTTGGTGAGTCTCGATAACCGTCCCTTTATACCGCTTTGAACCTCTACTCACCTCTCAACCAGGCTCGCCCTTGGAAACCTCGTCGTCGTCGCCGCCCTCGTCCTCAAATTCACCCCCTTGACCTGGCTCACCGGCCGTTCCTACGATCGTCTCAACATACTTCACCGCGTCTCCGGCACCATGACGGTCGTCTGGGTCATCATTCACACCGGTTGCTATTGCGCCTACTTCGTCAAGATGGGCCGCGCCCAGCGTCTCCTGCAAAAGTCGGACGTCTGCGGCATCGTGGCCGGACTCGCCATGTTCCTGCTCGCCGTCAGCGGCTTCTTGCTCCGCAAGCGCTTCTATGACACCTTCTACTACCTCCACGTCTCTCTCTGGATCCTCGTCCTCGTCATGACGGCTCTTCACCAGCAGAAGCTCGACGGCCACGCTGTCGTCATCCTCGTCGCCGTTCTCGGAGGCGTCTGGTTGGTCGACCGTCTCTTGCGCCTCGTCAGCTTCACCATCGGCGCCGTCGGCAACTCGGCTCGTCTCAAGAAGCTTCCCGATGAGAGCACCCGCGTCCTCCTGGCCAAGCCGCCGCTGGGCGCCGTTCCGGGCTCTCACTGCTTCTTGTGGGTGCCCGGTGTCCAGCCGAGTATGACGCATCCCCTCACTCTCGCCGGTCTCAACCCCCCGGAGCTCATCGTAGGCCCCGGAGGCGGCTTCTCCGAATCCCTCGGCAACTATGCCGGGGCCCACGCCGGCCGTCCCATCTTCGCCGCTGTTGAGGGCCCTTACGGCCTGACTCCGGATCCGGCCGCCTATTCGTCCGTCATCGCCATCGCCGGCGGAAGCGGCATCACATTCACCCTCGGCTGCGTCCTCAACATGCTGCGATTCGACCACAACCAGCGCGTGCTCTTCGTCTGGATTGTCAGGACGACGGCCAGCCTCGAAGGCATCCGCCACCGTCTGGCTGCTCTTCAAAATGACCCGCGCGTCGTCGTCAGGCTCTTCGTCACCAGGCAACCCGAGGGCATGTCCATGATGCCGCCATCCATGATGGAGCCCGTCGCCACTCACGCCTCGTCCGACTCGGATCCGGACTTAATCGATTCGGAAAAGGCCTGGCCGGGTCCGACGATGAACTCGGACAAGTGGCCGACGCCCCCCGACGGCCTGACTCAAGCCCTCACCACCAGCCGTCCGTCTCACTACAACGGCATTCCCATAGTCTATGAGCGTCCAGACGTAGGTGCCGTCATCCGCGCCGCCATAGACGATACGCCACCACAAGAACACGCCCTCGTCCTCGGCTGCGGGCCCAAGCCTCTGACCACCAGTGTCCGCAACGCCGCCGCCTCCTGCATCCGGGGCGACGGACCGGGCGTCGACCTGGAGATTGAGACGTTTGGCTGATGGTGCGGTGCTTCTCCTCAGCATCTCTTTTTGTATTTATCATGATACCTTTGTCTGTGGCGTCTAGGGCATAGCTTCTCTTTAACCAGTCGGCGGCTTTATGTATATAACTTCCAAGGGGCTTTGCTACCCGCATAGTTGGCCCGACGATGGCATTTCACCAACCAGAAACGGACGTGTTGGCGGTTGACAAAGTCGCAAATCCGTGGCCAACAAGATCCTTCAAGCCTCATTGCCACTTGACACGGAAACGGCATCGACGAAACCGGTTCAGCCGGCCTCCCAAACAGCCTCCCGTCGTCCGAAGCCGGCTGTTCGCGCCACGGCATGCTACCCGGCATGCGTTGGGAACTGGGGACATGTGCGAGGGCCGAAGAGGGTGGTGAACTCTGGGTCGCCACGTTTCAGCCAGAGCGTCTCGTGACGTTGCGCTGAAACAGCAAGACATCCAGAGCCTGATCTGGTGCTTGGCCATCGCTTAGCCAAGTCCGCCAGCCCGGCTCATGGAAGAGACACCGGCCATCGCAAGGATCTTCTCGCAAGCCCAGGGCCAGGGTTTCGGTCTGATCACGGGCTCCGACTGCCGCCCTCGCTGTGCTCCACGTCTGCCTGCTGCGATAGTTTCCTCGGAGCCATGACGAACCTGGCGCCGAAGCTCCTGGAAGCCTGCCGCAAGAGCCCGCCCTTGTGAAGCCTCCGCCGCTCTATACGGTGCCTGTGGACCACGAACTCGTCCATCGTCATCTCTTCCTCGTCCTGCCTCTGTAGAGCCCGTCGCACTGCCGAGCACGGGTCGACCAGCCGTCTCGCGTCTCGGCTGAGCCCCAAGAAGGCGGGATACAGTAGCATGGCCACCTGCAGCGCGACGACGACGACGAAGGCTGTCTGCAATGTTCTGCCGCTCTCGACGATGCCGTACATGATGAATGGGAAAAAGGCCGGCCCGGCGCCACCCATGGTGATAAAGGCCGCGGCACGCTTCGTCCTCGAGCCTTGACCCCGGAGGCCGATGGCGAAGACGAGGGGCCATATCGGACCCTCGCCCAAGAAGAAGACGGCAGCGCAAGTGGCGAGTAGTATCGGGCTCGACGGCCGGCGCACTACGAGCACCATCGACGACACGAGGCATAGGCCCACGCTCATGGCCAGGTAGGTCCGCGGTTGCGGCATCCGACGACGGCCGACGGACAAGAAGGTGAGAAAGGCCATCAGGAAGCGCGACAGGGCAAAGATGGCGCGTCCGACCAGGAGAAAGTCGGCCATGGTGATGGCGAACCCCAACGGCCTGTTCGGGTCGGTAACGCCCCCCAGGTGTCCCGCGCCGCCCGCCGCCCTGCGCTGCCTCACCGGAGACGACGATTCGGGCACGGCCGAGAGAATGAGGCTGCGGAAGAAGATGTTGTTGCTCTCCTGGGCGGCCACGTAGGCGTACTGGGCGAAGACGGCCAGCGCCAGGCAGACGGTCCGCAGCTCGAGGCCGCCGACGCTCCTCTTGTTCGTCTCGACGGGTAACTGGCTCGCCGACCGTTGCAGCTCGTCGTCGCTGACCTCGGGCAGCGGCATGTAGAAGAAGAAGAGGCCGAGGACGACACACAGAAGGGTGATGCCGAGATACGTCCACTGGACGTTGATGAGCGTCATGCTGTCGTGGGGGTTGTCGCGAGCGATGCCCTTGAAGAAGACCTTGTCCGCCAGAACGCCGCTCACGACGCTGCCGACGGCTTGGACGCCTTGAGCCAGTAGCAGCCGCGTCTCGCCGTACTCGGGCGGACCGCAGAGCACCATGAAGGCGTTGGCGCCCACCTCGAGCACCGAGAGGCCGAAGCCGACGACGAAGTTGCTGAGCATGAAGCCGCCGTACGAGTTGGCCACGGCCGAGGGCCAGAAGATCATGGTCCCGATGCCGTAGATGCACAGGCCGACGATGAAAGTCGCCTTGAAGCCGCCCACGTTCTCAGCGCCGTCCTTTTCGTGCCGCTTGGAACGGTTGTGCTCATCCCGGCGCAGGACCCATTCACCCACCAGCAGAGGGCCGAACAAGTAACCGCCGCCGAAGTAGGCGCTGGTCAAGCCCAGCGTCTTTGCCGTCGAGATGTGGTTGACGGCGGCGACGGCATTATTAAGGCTGTTGAGGAGACCGTACGAGAGACCCCAGAGGAAGAAGAGGATGGAGACGACGGTGCAGTATCGCAGCGAGTCCGCAGCGCTGGCCCTCAGCATGCTCTTGGGCTTGGCCAGGTTAACGAAGCCAAAGTACACGCCGTGATCGCCCGTCGTCGCCGTCGTCGGGGTGCGCACGGCGAGCGCCGAGTCCGGGACCGGGGAGCCGAGGTAGGCCGCGTCCGGCGCCGGGGAAAAGTCGTTGATGCTGACCGGTGGCCCGTCATCGGTATGGATAGACCCGAGTGCCAGTACGGGAGACGCCGACGCAGCGTGGCTCGACCGTTTGCGAGAGGGGATAAAGTCGCCAGGAGCCCTGGACTCGGTAGAGCCCCAGGTCCCGTCTGGATCGTACAGCATAGAAGGCAGCAGCTTCATAATCAGGGGCTTGAGGGCCGGCACGCATGCGCAGGCCATGCCGACGTTGACCTCGACGGCGCTCCACATGAGAGACAGCGAGGCGTTCCACGCAAAGTCGGCCTCGCCTCCGAATCTCGCCTCGGGACGGCTCGAAGGCGCCATGAAGACGTTGGAGACGGCGCGCTGAAGGTAATAGATGCGGATGACGTCAACAATGGCGACGAAGATGCCGACGGTAAAGGTCAGCACCAGGATCGTCTTCTGCCGCGAAGGGAGGCGCATGCCGGTGAGGACGGGTATGGGCAGGGCGAGAACGGCCAAGTCGGTGACGATGTTGATGGGAGCAGCGCAGATGAACTCTGTGAGGAGCGGGATACACGACGATTGGTGATCTTCACCGGCCATCCAGGCGGCGCCGACGGGACTGCACTGGAAGATGTTGATAAAGGTGAGGACAAGGCCCGAGACGTTGACGACGACCAGGGTGGCCCACGAGGCGTATCGCAGCACGACCTGGGTATTCTTGGCGATGCGCAGGTAGAAGATCAAGACGCTGGTCTTTGTTGCCATGAGGGCCGGGTTCTACATACACCATACGCCGTCAGCGGACATGACGAGAGGCAAGGACGGGAGGAAGACGCACGTATAAGATGGAAAAGACATATTCGCAGCGACGGAGCGTTTCGAGATCACGCTTCGATATGTCTGCGTCATGCTTGCCCAGGCCCGTGACGGCACCGAGGTCGATGGTGAAGGAGAGGAACAAGGCGATGAGCCAGGCCAAAGCCATGACCCTGTCGTCCCACGACACATTGCGGACGATGTAGTGACGACAGACAATGCGAGCGCCGACGAAGGCGGTTGCGAGCAGAAGCGTCGCAGTGGTGACGGCGAAGACGACCGGACCACGATTCGGAACGCGCCCGTCCATGACGACGACATGGACAGCTTGAGAGGTCGAGGGCGTCCCGGAAGGGCGGCAGCAGGGAGACGCGTGCTAGCCGGTGACGAATACGGCCATTGTTAGCCACGAGCTGTCGATGACGAGAAGAGAGAGAAGAGGGAGACAGCTCGTGGCGGGCTCGTGGGCGGGCTGGCATTTTCTCGCCCCCCCCCCCGCCTTCACGGACCGGAGGAGAGAAGCGGAGTGGCTGGGCAGAGACACGTCCTTACCCCATCCTTGGCACGGGCGACGGGTACGAGAAGCGCAGAGAGGCAAAAGAGGGACGAGGTGGTGATAACGGTGGAGTCTATTGTCCGAGTCGGAGGGCCTTGGCGCCACGTATCGACGTCTTCGTACGGTAATGGCAGAGATATCCCAGTTCCCCAGCCGTGGGTTGACTGCGGGCCTTGTGCCGAAGCTCGGATCGGTATGCCGACGCGTGTCAGGTTCCGTCAGCGTCGGGATAAAGATGTAAGACACGGCCAAGGCCAGAAACAGTCTGGATAGTTAGATGGAGAGGAGAAGGTTGCAGGCAGGCCGGAGGGGAGTGGGAGGGGAAGCTGGCTCGAGGGAGAGGGTGACTTCGCCGATGGATGGGGGATCCGTGGTGATGTGCCGAGCTGAAAGTCGAGGGGGAGAGCGGAGGGGAATGCGGAAAGGGGAGAGGAAGCCGAAGGCAGGCAGGCAGACGTCGATCGGATGGATGGACTCGAGGATTGATGGATAGATGGATGGACGAAGCCAGGCGGATGGGTCGTGATGGGTTGATTGGGTGGGTGAGGGATGCGTACGGTGCAAGGAACGTTCCCAGCCACACACTTTCGCACAAGATCCAAGTACCCCTCTACAGTGTGCATTCTCAGAGCCGGCCGTTGAAGTCTGCATATCTGCATGCCCACACTAAATCGTAGGCAGAAGCTAAGAAAACAGAAGATGCAAAAAACGAAGTGTCGTGCTGCAGTGAATATCCGACAAAGCAGTCATGCAAGCAATTATGCCTCTTTAGACCTCCTTCTTGGCCGTGCCATCCGCCTGAGCCGTCCCCTCGGACGCCTCGATGGATACCGTCTCGGACGTGACGCCCGCCGTCCGCTGCCCGTCCTTTGTCTTCTCGACGCCCTCGGCGATGCCGTCGACCAGGCTGAAGCCCGTACCCGTGACCAGTCCGTCGATCTGAGGGCCGCGGTAGTGTCGTCGTCCGTCTAGCACCCATGTCAGGCCGGCCAGCAGCAGGATGATGCCGAAGGCGACGATGCAGTAGTTCATGTTGCTGGGCGTTGCCGGTGCTCGCGGGGGGAAGACGAAGAGCACCGTCGTCAGTGCCGTCCAGGCGATGCCCACCTCATTGCCCTCGCCGTCAGCATTGGATATCGTCAGAAGGGGCCCGGGCCTTCAGCGCTCACCAGATTCACCGTCCACCCCAGCGGCTCCGACAGCTTAAACGGCCGGTCCGCCGGTAACATGCGGCGGCCCTGGATGACGTTGATGGCCGGCGGGATGGCGTAGGTGACGCCCAGAGCCACCACCGCCGCCGCCGTGATGGCGTTCATGGCACTCGAAGAGCCCACCAAGATGCAGCCAAAGACGAGACAGCAGCCAGCCACCCCGAACAGGGCATTCAACGGCACGTCAAGCCCCGGCTGGACCCGGGCGAAGACGCTGCTAAAGGGCATGCCCCTGTCGCGGGCAAAGGCGTAGATCATGCGGCTGGTGACGGAGAGCAGGGTGATTGTGGTGAAGACGACGCTGATGATGGGGATGACGACGAGACAGATGCTACCGGCCACGCTCTTGGTGGCGTCCATGTATATCTGCAGCAGCGGGCCGTAAGGGGCGTTGACGACCTGCTGTACGTCGTGGACGCAGAAGAGGAGGCAGCTGACGAAGAAGAAGCCAGTGACGACGCCGATACCGACGGCGTACAGCATGACGCGAGGGCCGTGATGCTGGGGATCCGGCATCTCCTCAATCATGTGCGCCGTGGCGTCGTAGCCTGCAGCGAGCTGTCAGCCCTGGGAGCCGTCTATATCTTCCCGTCGTCGCTCACCCGTCAGGGCAAAGGAACCCTGGAGCAGCCCCAGCATCCAAGCCAGTCCGTCAGGCCAGCCGACGTCATTGATGAATCCGCCATAAACAAAGGCACCGCCCTGAAAGTCGGGCGCCGTACACGACACAATGGTGATGGACGTCAAGACCAGACCCCCCAGCGCCCAATACAGCGCCGCGTTGGTCACATACGGCAGCAGTCTGGCGCCCAGGGCGTTGACGGCCAGCGCGAAGAGAGTGATGGCGGTATGGAGAAAGAAATGATGCCACGACCGGGGCTCGTAGCCCGGATGCAGCAGCGAGATGGCGTTGAGAATAAAGGTCGACCCCAAGAGGCCTCCGGAAGCGCTGATGGCCACCCAGCCCGAGACGTTGATCCAACCAGTAACGAAGCCAACAGCGCGTCCAGCTCGACGACCGGCAATGATGGCAGCCCAGTGATACTGACCCCCGGCCGTAGGATAGGCCGAAAGAAACTCGGCCATGGACGCTGCCAGACACATGTTACACACACCCGACGTCAGCAAGCCCCAGACGACAGCGCTACAGCCTCCCGAAGGCAAGGCCACGCTGAGAGAGGCGGCGAGCGCAGTCCAGGTGTTGACGATGGCAAAGGCCAGCCCGAGCATCGACATCATCGACAGGTTGCGCTTGAGCTCCTGTTTGTGGCCCAGGCGTTCGAGCGCGGCGGCATCGTCGTCGCATGACGTCCTATGCGGTTTAAGCGAGTTTCCGTTCATCATCATTCGTATCAATCCGTCTTGATCATCAACGAGAGAGCGGCTGAGAACCCTTGAAGGGGTGGGTGAAGAAGAGGACAAGGG
>NJES01000114.1:0-36341 GCA_002591395.1 Ophiocordyceps camponoti-rufipedis | reverse complement strand
CCCCCCCCCCCCCCTTTTCTTCAGATTGTGTTGGCGCGCCTCGAAGAAATTCGGGTGTCATGAAGATTTCGCGCGGCTTGCTGGCCGCACTGGGGCTGACGATTCCCTGTCGGGCTGTGTCTTCCGTTTTTGAGAGGGCGGCTGTGCCGATTGGGCATGAGGGTGAGGAGCATGTGAAGGGGGCTTTGCCTTTGGAGGGGGCCGGTGTTGAGGGTTCCAAGGTGGATAAGGTGGTTCATCTGACGCAGGCTGTTCCGGATAACGAAGACGTCTCTTCTACGTTTGATGAGAAGGAGGCCTCCCCCTCGGCAGAGGAAAAGAAAGCCTCTCCGGTTCACGACAAGGAGACGTCTCCTGTGGTGGCCTACGAGAAGTCAGCCTCTTTCTCGACACACGAAAAGGCAGACGCCGGTCCGGCTCAAGGTCATGCGGCCAAAGACCATCCGTCTCACAACCATCCGTCTCACGATGGAGCCGGAACCCCCCCAACTCCCTCTCCGGCCCACCACCAGGAGGTAGTGGATGCGCCCAAGAGCCTCAAGAAGGTATCTCTCCCATCTTATGGTATGAGTCCCGCCGACGAGGGCCACGGACCGCCGCATGGATTGTCGAGATTCGCGTCGGACAAGGAAGGCAAGACGGCCGGAACGGAGATGATGAGCGCAATTTGGGAGTCGGGCCTTTCGGAAGAGTTTATGGTGCTTTTCCTGGGACCGGATTTCGAATTCATCATCAACTCCTTCACCTACTCGTTCTCGGGTACCAACTTTAACCCCTACACCGGGCCTCAGCTCAGCCAGACTATTACCAACGGGCACGTCTCTCATCTCCCTCTCTTCCTCACAAACACTTCGCTAACTAAACTAAAGGCGATCCATCCTGGGCACACCCGGCCAGCCATACTTCCCGGGCTTCCTCACAAACAACCCGCTGCCCAACGGCCGTCCCTGGAGCAATTTCAACAAGTACACAAATTACTATAGTGACTACCCTCGCACCGGAGTCATCCGTCGCTACGATTGGGTGGTGACGCGTGAGACCATCGCCGCCGACGGTTTCGTCAAGCCCGCTCTCCTCGTTAACGGCCAGTTCCCGGGACCGACCATCGAAGCCAACTGGGGAGACACGATCCAGGTGACGGTCCACAATGCCCTCAGGGACCCCGGTGAGGGCGTCTCCATGCATTGGCACGGCTTCCTTCAGGAGGGCAAGCCCTGGGAAGACGGCGTGCCGGGCGTGACGCAGTGCCCCATCGCCCCCGGGGCGACTTTCACCTACACCTTCGAGGCCCAGCTGTACGGCACATCGTGGTGGCACAGCCATTATTCGGCCCAGTGGGCTTCGGGTCTCTTTGGAGCAATCATCATCTACGGGCCCGAGCTGGTGCCTTACGACTACGATGCCGGCCCAGTCCTCCTCAGCGATTGGTACCACAAGGATTACTTCCAGCTGGTCGAGGAGACGCTTTCGCCCCTGACGGGAGGCGTCTTTCTGTCGGACAACAACCTGATCAACGGCAAGGGCAGCTTCGACTGCACACTCCTCGGCA
Source organism: Ophiocordyceps camponoti-rufipedis (assembly GCA_002591395.1). NCBI lineage: Eukaryota > Fungi > Ascomycota > Sordariomycetes > Hypocreales > Ophiocordycipitaceae > Ophiocordyceps > Ophiocordyceps camponoti-rufipedis. The sequence continues at coordinate 34,792 of NJES01000114.1, read as the reverse complement.
GCAACAACAGACTGCCTTGCAACTTAAACGCCGGACCTGCCGTGTTCGAGTTTGAGCGTGGCAAGACGTACAGGCTGAGGATCATCAACGCCGGAGCCGAGGGAGAGCAACGCTTCTCTATTGATGGACATAGTTTGCTCGTCATCGCCAACGACTTCGTCCCCGTGCGGCCGTACGAAGCCAAGGTGTTGACGCTGGGTATCGGTCAGCGGCAGGACGTCATCGTCAAGGCTGATGGGCCTCTCAACTCGTACTGGATGAGGAGCAACATTTCCGAGGTCTGCAGTCTCACGGCTCAGCCTTACGCGCGGGCCATCATCAACTACGTCGACAGACACAGGACGGGCATCAGGAACCCTGGCGAGCTCGACTCGCAGCTCGGACCCGGAATCGTCAGTCCGGCCAACATCAGGATACCGCAGTCGATCCCCTGGGACATCCCTGACCCGGGTAATTGCGCCAATGATCCGCTGTCCATCACGGACCCCGTCATGAGGATACCGGCCTACAAGCCCGATCTGGTCTGGGTCTTTGAACTCGGCACGTACGTCAACGGCAGCGGCATCACGCTCTGGAAATTTGGCGGCGTGTCGGAAAGGACAGACTACAACGCGCCGACGCTGCTGCTGAGCAACTTGGGCAACTACTCGTTCGAGCCGGATTGGAACGTGAGAGCCGCCGTCGACCTGACCAACGTCCAGAAGGTGGGAGGAGACTTGGCAGCGTTGCCGCCGGCGAGGATTGTGAGAGTTGTGGTGAACAACGAGGGCCCTATTCCGTGAGTTGCTGGCCTGAACGAATGAGAGAGAGAGAGAGAGAGATGCTAACCTCAGTCCCAGTCATCCCATGCATCTTCACGGCTTCAACATGCAGATTCTCAACTTTGGCACCGGGAGATGGGACGGCTCCATTGTACGGCCGCAGAATCCCGAGCGGCGAGATGTCATCATGTTGCAGCCCGGCGGTTACTTAGCGATGCAGTTTAACGCGGCCGAGAATCCAGGCGTCTGGATGTTCCACTGTCATATTGCCTGGCACGCCTCGGCCGGCCTGCTGATGCAGATTCTCACCAACCCGCGGGCAGTACGCCAGTTCCGGATCCCCAACACGGTGGCCGACACGTGCCGTCAATGGGGCGGGTGGACGCAGACGCACATCCCGGACCAGATCGATAGTGGTCTGTAACGAGAGCATTGGGCAACGAGACACGGCCTTTGGGGGGGGGGCGCAGAGGCGGGAAGCGAAGAATATGGCTCTATCAAGATGGCGGCGCGTTGTTTTTCGCATGTACATGAGGGATATTGTTAGATAGGGGGTGAGGAATGGAAACGACAATGAGACGGCGAGCTACCTGCAGCGGGCGACGCTGCTGTGAGACAACGGCTGGAGGCGTGCCCTGTAAAGTAATAGATGGTGGCAACTATAGGGCGTTATCGACCGAGTTTGCTGCTCCCTGTGGTGCGAGGGAGCAGCCATGGATGCTCAACTGGCCGGGTTTGACGGGACTAACTTGGTAGCAATCGACAACTTTTACTGTTAGCAGGAGGGCTTTGTTGATTAGAAGAAGAGTGGTAACCATGAGAAACTGTAAAAACAAAGGAAAGCTCTCCCAGCCCCGATACCCGATACGAACCCCCAGGATCGGCAACTCTGCAACCTCCTCCCATCATCGTAGATCCCTCAAAGTACTGCCTCTTGCAGAATAGCCCGTCTGACAGCCCCCCTTTGCTTTCCCCGCATCGTGGACGAATCGGCTCGCCCCTGCAAGTCTCTCTCTTCCCCCCACCGCCGCCCTCGGACTGGCAAAAGCAGGGATCATCCTCCCAGGCAGGCAGGTATTGAAAAACCCGAGCTTTCTTGTCTTTGAATATATACGGCGAGAACCCCCCGAGACCGGATTCTCGCTCGCTCCCGCCAGCCTGCAGAATTGACCTGACCTGTTGTTGTCCGCCATCCGCCATGGACGCTCTGGAGACGCCGGCTGTGTTGCCCTTCTGGAGCGCGCCGACGTCGTATCTCAAGTAGGCTCGACATCTCTCGAATCCCGCCCGTCGTCTTGGCTGCTAATGAGCGCAGCTTCTGTGAAGAGGTGCTTTTCTGTCTGCTCCGCTGCGGGACGGGACGCCTAATGAGTTGCCGGTTGCACAGGATTATGCGCTTACGCGGTATATTGCCGAGTTTATCAATACCCTCAGCAGTCTCTCCTACGGTCCGTCGTCTGTTCTTGGGCTTGAGGGGCGTGGCTGATGTGATTGATGCTCTTGTCAAGTCGCCTATGGGATCTATGGTCTATCGTGCAGCGGGAAGAGGCCTCAGTCGGCGTCTCGCGTGACCACGTACTGCGGACTGATGGGGGTTGGCATCTGCTCGGCCGGCTACCACATGACGCTCAAGTATCACACTCAGATGCGTACGTCTCGAACCGTCTTGCGAGTTCGTCTTTCCTGACGTTTGATAGTGGATGAGCTGTCGATGCATCTCCTCGCAACCCCGATCCTCTACCGCCTGCTCACACTAGGGGCTGGGCCCTACTACACAAGGGTGGTGAGAGTGGCGCTGCTGGTGCTCTTCATCATCGTCATGACGACGCACATGCTCATGGACGAGTTTCTCCTTCATGCCACGACGTTTGGCCTCGCCGTCTACCTGATTGCCTCGCGTATCTGGCAGATTATCCCGCAGAGGGTGCCGGATCCGCAGATTAGGAAGAAGCTGCAGACGCTGACCAAGTTTGGCTGCGGTGAGTTTCGTTGTCCGTCTGGGAGGGCATTGTCTGACGTGATGTAGTGAATTTCCTTGGGGGGTATTTTCTCTGGCTGGTGGATGAATGGGCGTGTGGACTTTTGACCAAGACGAGGCATACTGTTGGTTTGCCTGTTGCTTTTTTTCTCGAGTTGCACGGTTGGTAAGTTTTCTTCAAGTTGTCAGTTGAGTTGCGAGACTTGTTTCTGACGGGCTTAGGTGGCATATCCTGACTGCCATTGGCGGCTACATTGCCGTCGCCATCGTCGACGTCTTGACGTCTGGGGAGGTGGTCGAAGATCCCATCCCTTCGTTTGCCTGGCCGATTCCGCAGGCGTTGCAGATTCTGTCGGGGACAGATAGGGTCAAGGGTCATGGCAAGTGATGGGTTTGTTACGAATGGTTGGATTGGGGCTTGCATGGATGAGCGGGTTGGGTATGGGTGGGTGGGTGCTTTGGCGATGGTAAGGTGTATAGACTTGGGGTAGGTTTATCATGGCATTGCCTTGTTTACTTGAGAAGATGTAAAAGTCTAGAGGACTTAATTATTATGAAGACTAGGGGAATGCATTGGTCGAGGTTAGATGGATGAAGACCAGATGCGGATGCGGCAGACTTGGATGGGAGAGACTCAAAGCTTCACAGCGAGGTGTATGCGTTGAAGCCAAATTTATAGCGCCCAACCTGCTGAAACCCCTTCGTTCATTCATCATTCATTCATTAGAAGATGAAAGCTGAGAGCAGACGACGCATCTCGCCAAAACGCTGCTCCTTAATGCAAGACTCGCACTCCCGCTGTGCACATCAACAGTAAATCAGCGTGCTACGACCCCTTCACCTGCAACGCAGTCGGCTTCTGAAGCGCCGCCCGCGGCGGAAACTTGGCATCAAACACAGCGTCCATCTCCTCCAACGTCCTGCCACGAGTTTCGACGCCAAAGACGTACCACAAAACACCGTACAAGATGTTGAGACCGACAAAGACGAGGTAATAGCGCCAGCCTATGGCTTCGAACGCGATGGCCGTGACGTATGCGTTGTAAAGGTTGGCCATGTTCCCCAGGAGGACGTGCTGTGGGATGATGAGTTCAGTAGGTTGAGAAGGCTTTCAACTTTGACTTACCACGCCCATTCCCTTGGCTCGAGTTGGGTTCGCTAGCACCTCGCCGCAGTAGGTGCTAGTCAACGGGGTGTAGACATAGGAATACGCAAAGCCGAAGAGAAAGATCTGCGTGAAATCGTTAGCTGTTGTCTTGAAGTCAAGAATCGTAGGTTCTCTCACAAAGGCCACGCCGCTGTTGGAAATCTCAACCCCTACTTTCTTGCTGGCATCGCCAAACTGACTGGAGAAGCCCGTGACGGCGCCCAAGAGGCCGGCAAGGACGAAACTACCAATCCACAGTTTCGACCGTCGTCCCATCCGATCATTCGTTGCGGAGCCGGCTATGGCCCCGATGCAGGACACGATGGAGTTGATAAAGGTGAGAAGCAGGCGGCGCTCAGTCGTCGTGATCCCAACCTGCCTATACATGGATGGCAGATAGTACGTCAGGACCGAGTTTCCCGACAGCTGGGCAAAGATGGACATGAAAGCCATCATGGTAAAGCGCCAGCGAGCGTTGTGCGTCTCCACGAGAGACCAGTAGTTCCAGACGCTGGAAGACTTTTGGAGTTCAATGTTGGCTTCAAACTCTCGCAGCTCGAGGAGGACCAGCGGGTGGTTCGCATTGCCACCTCCGTGATACTTGGCCAGGATGCGGCCGGCTTCGTCCTTTCTCCCCCACATGGTGAGCCAGCGTGGCGATTCGGGGATGAAGGCGGTTCCGATGAGGATGAAGAGGGGGAAGACGAGCTGGAGAGATAGCGGGAGGCGGAAGGCAATCTCGCCTGTAGACCTGCTCGAGGCGTAGGCGACTCCGGTTGCCAGGATAGACCCGGAGTAGAAGACTGTATCGAGTGAGTCTGGGGGCTTTCTATCTCGAGGAGGCTTCGTACAGGTATTGTAGTAGCCGACAATGCGTGCTCGCCACTGCGGCGGAGCCAGTTCAAGCGCATACGTCGGAGCAGACGAGGTGCCAATGGCGACGCCAAAGCCCAGGACGAAGCGGCCAGCGAGGAGCGAGGCGTTGCCTCTGGCAGCTGTCTGGACGGCAGCCCCGGTCATTATCAAGACGGAGCCGGCGGCCATGCCGATTCGGCGGCCGAAGTTGTCGCAGACGGGACCGGAGAAGAGAGAGCCGACCATGCTCCCAACGGTGAATATCATGAAGATGCTAGGGAGCTGTTAGACGCCATGTGTAGAGAGAAGTGGTAGACTTACAGGCCGGTGGCCGAGCCGAGTTCTTTGTGATTGAAGTAGTCTTGATACTGCGCCATAGCGTTGATGGAACTAAAGATGGACTATTGCCGTCAATGTCAACACCTATCTTCTCGTTGAAAGGGTGAGACTCACCCCATCGAATCCAGAGGCCGTTGCGTTGAGAGCCGCAACAAGCAGGATGGCATACAGCTGAAAGCTCGTCCGGGAGAAGGGATCCAAAGGCGCGGCAGCGGCGGCAGAACCGGAGAACGGAGCATCGCCTTGGACCTCGACGATGGCTTCTCGAGCCTCCTTTTCCCCGACAGCTTCGACGGCAGGACTCGATGACATGGCGACTGACTGAAGCTGCGCCTGACAGCTGCCAGAAGAGCCGAGTTTTCTCTTCCAACCGGCCTTGCCATCGCCGTAAGCCTCCTCACCAGCCCCCCTCGACCCGTGGCTCTGAGACAGGCATCGCTTGTGTGACGGACTGACACCGTGCCCCAGCCACATTCACGACATCTGAAACAGCTGGAATCTCGCACGTGCGGTGCTGCATAAGGCTGAGCAAGATTGTATGCCTGGTAGGCAGAGTCGCCTAAGATGGACCCCGTGCTAAAGCTAGCAGGGCTGTGTGATTGTCCAACATCTGGCTACGAAGCACTCGACGGCTAGCACGCCGCGAACCCTGTGCGCTTCGTGACGATTGAGCTGTGAGACAAGCACTGTGAAAGGGAGCGTATGCCACTTCTCACGTAATATTGACATCCCTTGGCTGTCTGCAACTGAGGCTGGCCTGCACATTCCGGCAGTTGGGCCAGAGGAGGGTGGTATTATAGGGGCGTTGCGGACCGGGGACTAGCCGGAGTTGTGTCTTCCGAGGAGTGGAAATAGGATCTTATCTCCCAAGCTTGCAGTGACCGTGGACATTTCTGGCTTGTGATTATTGTGGTTAGCTGTTGCTGATGTTACATCCCACGCTCGTTACCATTGACATCTTGTTGAGCTATTCTTTCGAAGTCTGCCGGCACTAATGGCCATACGCTACAAGCATTTCCTTCGAGAACCTTTCAGACCACTGTTCCATTGTAAAGGTTGCAATGGGCTATATCTGCAACTCCCCTATTGTTCCAGTATATCGCCGACATTCGTCTGTACCGGGCAGAAGATCCCAAGCTGATGATATCGACCGTTGAGATCGGAGTCATCACCTTGCCACAATCGATCTGCGGACCTGACGAGTTGCAGAGTTGCAGCGGTGAGGCCGAGATATTATTTCTAGGCAGTTGGATAACCCTAGTCGACGGACATGTGATCCTGGACACGAAGCAGTTGGCTAAGACACGACAAGTATAAAGCTCCTGTTGTTCTCGAGGGCCTGTATGTTGATCCACGACGTGCAGAGAGTTGAAGACAGTGATATTGGTGAAAATCGGCCACATTCCGTCTATTGAACATGAAGTGGGATATTCTGCCTCTTCTTCTCTTGCTTTGCAGCCTCACGGAGGCACGTCCCGTATGTCATGCTTTCTGACAGAGGACCAGACGTCTGCTAACTCGCCATTTAGGATGATGAACCTATGGAGGTAGTCACCACGGCCAAATTCCCTTACCCGTGGGATCCAGCTTGATAATGGATCAAGCTGCGGAGACAATCCATCAGGAAAGAAGACATGCCGATCGAGGTCTGAGGTTGTCAAGAAAGCACACGAAAGCGAATGAACACATCGCGTTCTACTAATCAGAATTTTGTACCATCTTTGAATCCGTTTCAACTCCGTTGCAAAACGCTCCCGCTAAAACAATCATGACCGAGACTGATCTACTCCAACGCCAGAATGTAAACTAGATACATGTAGGGTGCTTCTCACGATAGAATTTCCTCGTTCTTTGGCTTGAGCATGTCGAGTCAGGCGTGAGATGATGCGGCGACCGTCACTCAAGCGAGCAGGTCGGTCGGGGTGAGTGCTTCTCAAGACGTAGAGTTTCCACCTTTGAAGCTGGCGATAAACGGAGGCAGAACTTTGGTGCATTCGGTCATGTTGTTCATGTTGTTCACACCCAGAAGACTCATCCGAATATATGCGGTGGCGAATTGCTAAAACACAAGTCAGTATGTACGCGGCAATAGCAACGAAGAAGCAGACATACCGCGTTCCAGGGCAATTGCGCTTGTTCGCCGACAAACTCGGACCAAAGTTTGCTCGTCCGCGGATCCTTGCTGATGTTGATGTCGCTCTGCAGCTTAAATATCTGTTTCGGGGCGTTGGGATCCAGCAAATCGCCGTAAAAGTTCATGTCCATGACGCCGGGGGTCGTGTCCAAGGCCTCGCCAGCGCGCGCAGGGTCGACTTCTCGCTGTTTCGCAGTGCTATGGGCGCCGAGCAGAGCAACGAGGTTGTCAGGGGTAAAAGTCCTGTCTGCGAACTGGCTGATGAGGGAGTCGGCTGAGTCGAATGGGGAAGGCAAGTCGGATCGCGGAGACGGCTGGGTTGAATCCTTGCGTCCGACAAAGGAGCGGACTCGGGGACCCAGGGGGCAGGATACGGTGGCAATGTTGGTTCCCATCTGTATCAGGTCGGCCATGGAGACGCCGAACTGCTGGTATTCGCTATGCCAGGTACGCATCTGGGCGCAGATGTCGTTCAAGACGAGGTTGGGGCTTCTGCTTTCGCACTCGCCAGCCAAGACGATGGAGCCATCAGCACCGCCTCCTGATGAGTTTGTCGACTTGGACCAGCCAAAGGCATCGTGGAAGCCGAGCCGGATACTCGCTCGGGCCTTGTCGTTGCATTGCCCATCGGGATCGACGAAGGCGGCGTGCATTTCATCGGAGATGTGCTTCCAGATACAGCAAGGGTCTTGGGCACACTCTGGAGATTCCTTGGCGGGGACGTTGTTGGCGGAAGAGGTCGTGTCTTCGCCAGAGGCTGAACCCAAAAGGATGGCCTTGATGTCTTGGCCCGTTTGGGAGAGCTGTCCGTCTGCGACTGTTTGGAGATCTCCAATCAGCTCTGGCGCTGCCTGTCGTTGGCTGAGATGGTTCTTCAACTCCTCCATGGCTGGGAAGGCGGTGGTGATGCCCGCCAGAGCAGCCACGACGGTCATGGTGTGCCTCATATTGAGGGATGAATAGCTCAAAGGCGAAAGAAGTGACGGAGATGCTCGAGCTTAGAGGGTGTCGTCCGTAAAAAGGTCTAGTAAAAGAAGAAGAAGCTTGCGAGGTGTTCAGATGCCAAGACCAAGAGTGAGCCTGTTGTTTGAGCCGGACTCTGGTCTCTTTTTAACAAGATCAATGTCGGGACGGTGTTGCTATAAAGCTACGTATTTTCGGCATGGTCAGGCCCGTTTCAAGATAATTGGGCCCGGCAAAGCTTGTAATTCTGAAGGGACCAGACAATCGTCTTCGCCGGCCATGAAGGTTGTTCCCATACATGTAGATTTGTCAATCCCGCGTGGCCAACTCGGACGGATTGTCTGGATGGGCAAAATAACCTTTACCATAATAACAACGTCATTTGACCAATAGTGCCGTGAGTTGAGGGATCGAGTTGCGGCCCGTGAGGCGGCCGCTCGGCCGGTCCGCAAGTCTTTCATATTCGGTAATCGCCGGGCTGGCTGTTGGAGAAAGGGGCGAGGTGGCGGAGCAAGCCATGGCGTTTGGTAGAGGCCGTAAACGACACTTTGGCAGCAGTACGGCTGTGAGGATTTGTTGGACGTGTGTATTGATGAGTATCCTGACATCAGCGGCGCGTTTCGTGAAGCTAGGTGGGTGGTTGGGAACGCCCATCGTTCGCACTCTTCTCGCGGAGACTTGGTATACGTTGGATGAATACGATTACACATAGGTTAGATGCAGATTCAGCTCTTGTAGGTGATATAACCAGGCAGCACAGCTGTGGTGAAGGTGTAAGGTAGACTTGTTCAAGCATTCACAGTGATGATCAGTGTGAGCCTCCTCATGTCGCGTCTCTGCTTGCGGTGTCCCTCTCGAACGGGCGTGACGAGGTAGCCAGCCTTTTCAGCCCTTGACAATTACTGACAAGTCAGTCACAAGCCTCCCAGGCCGGCCGCGATTTTGGCGAGGTCTCTCCACTCGGCCTCGCCCGCAGACCGAGGCAGTGGTAAAGCTCCAAGCTCAACGAAGCAGAGGCCCGCGGGTGAACATGGCTGTACCCAAGGATTCGGAACCTACGGGCTGGCCCGCGCTCCCGGGACCAAAATGGTGGTTGGCCTGATCAGTTGCTGGGAGAGCTTCCTTACCGGAACCACGGCGTTCCGTAGGTAGCCAGGGTCCCCGACCAACCCTAACCCTAAGCGGATAGGGATATTGAAATCAAATCACGGCTACTGATTGGCCAACATCTTCATCCTTCACAACAGACGCGCCTCATGGCTGCCAACAGCGGCGCGGCACAAGGGCCGAGACGATCCCTCCGACTCTCCTCCCGACTGCGAAGACCGGCAGCAGACGATGACGTCTCCGATGACGCCCCGACCGCCAACGCTCCACCGCTCAAGAGGCGCAAGGCTGCCGTCGCCAAACCGTCGCATCTACGCGTCTTCTCGCAGTTGAGGGACGCGACATACGAGCCATGCGTTCCGCCGACGCGCCCGCACACAGACGAGTACCACAGACCGCTGCTGCTGAGCGAACGTGTGGGCGCCCAGGCTCGAGCTCAGCTCCTCTCGTGGTTCGACTCGGTCAGCTCTGCCCGTGGCATGCCGTGGCGCAAGCCCTGGATCGACCCGGGCCGACAGCCAGACGCCGAAGAGCTTCGGCTTGCGCTGGAGCGGCGGGCGTATGAGGTATGGATCAGCGAGATCATGCTGCAGCAGACGCGCGTTGCCGTCGTCGTCGACTACTGGAACCGATGGATGGCTCGCTGGCCCACGATCCAACATCTAGCAGGGGCCGAAGCCGAGGACGTCCTGGCCGCCTGGCGTGGGCTGGGATACTACAGCCGCGCTACTCGAATCCACGAGGCGGCCAAGCTCGTGGCCGGCGATGCCGAGATGCGAGGACTCCTGCCCGCTTCGGCCTCTGAGCTCGAGGCCCGGATACCGGGAGTGGGCCGTTACACAGCAGGAGCCATATCAGCCATTGTCTATGGTCGGGCCGAACCAATGGTGGATGGCAACGTGCTGAGGGTCCTGAGTCGACAGCTCGGGTTACACGCCGACGTCAAGGCGAAGAGGCCCGCCGTCGACGCCATCTGGGCGGTGGCAGCGGCCCTCGTCCAGGCGGTGGCGAGCGACGGACAGCCAAGCGACGGGCCGGGTCGATGGGGTCAGGCCCTGATGGAGCTCGGTAGCACCGTCTGCATGCCAAAGCCTGACTGCTCGTCCTGCCCCATCACCTTGACCTGTCGAGTCTACGGGGAGGGTAGGGCGCTGGTGTCTGGCGAGACGGTAGCAGCGGATATTGAGGATGCTTGTACCATCTGTTCGCCCATGGAACAGGACGTTGAGCCGGGAGTTCGTCGAGGCGCAGAGATGGCTGCCATCTCAGAGTACGCGCGCAGATTCCCCGCCAAGATAGCCAAGAAGAAAGCCCTGCGTGAGGAAGAGACCATCGTTTGTGCCATCAGGAAGGCGGACGGAGCCTATCTGATCCAGCGGCGTCCACAAAAGGGCCTGCTCGCCGGGCTGTGGGAGCTGCCGAGCGTGGCTGTCGATCCGGGCACAGAGCCGACTCAACGCGGACAGCTGGCTCGAAGGCGGGCGGCAGAACTGGTGGCGGGCGTCGAGCTGAGACATACGGGCGAGATGGGGAGCGTGCCGTGGGCGTTTTCGCACCTGAAGCTGACGATGCACGTGCACGGGTTCGTCGTCGTCGAGGAGGAGGAGGAGGAGGAGGAGGAGGAGCAGGACGGTTCTCGCTGGACGGCACGTGTCGAGGACGAGTCGATGGGCACGGGCATGCGCAAATGCTGGGCTCTCGCTCACGAGACTTTCAAGAGTTGGAGACGAAACGACGCCACGACGGATCCGTGTTAGGACGGAAAAAGGTCCGAGTGCGACACACTCTGGCGCCTGGACTGAACCCTCGACCTTTCTGGATCCTGACCCCTTGGCAACTCTAGACTACCTACCGAACCGTCGTCACACCGACCAACCACCAATTGACCATGAGCGGGCTGGACGCGGCCGACATCTCCAACGCGTACAATGCCGTACGCAGCGACTCGGATCCCACCAATTGGCTGCTCATCTCATACGCTGCCGAGGCGGGAAGCCAGCTGGTCCTCAGCGCCACGGGCTCGGGCGGCCTCTCCGAGATGGCGGCCTCGCTGGAAGACTCGCAGGTTCAGTTTGCATACGTGAGAGTCCAGGTGAGTCGACACCGTTCTCCCTTGCGCGTTCATTCCCAGGCTCATCCGGATTGGGGGTTCATGACCAGTACGCCAACGACGCCGAGAGCACGCGCGTCAAGTTCGTCCTCATCGTCTGGATAGGCGAAAAGAGCAAGATTATGCGCAAGGCGCGCGTCAGCATCGAGAGCGGCGACGTCAAGCGCGTGCTGGCCCACCATAGCATCGCCGTCACGGCTTCGGATCGCTCCGAGCTGGACGAGAAGGATCTCGTCACGCGGCTTAGGAAAGCTGGGGGGGCGGATTATAACGGGGGCAGAGGGTGAATCCTCGGTGTTTTTTTTGTTTCGGAGGGCGCGGAGGGACTCTTTTCCTCATTCACGATGGCTTCATACTTGGACTCTTGTGGTCGGTGACGTAGTTACCGTACTGTATGAACACTGTGTACACGGCTCTTCGTTATCGATAGAGGCGGCGCGCTGCACGACTCCCAATGACGGCATCCGCCAAGGCGAAGGAGAGCCACGATGGTATTGGTGTGACAGGACGCAGGGCCTCGAGATTGTGCATCTGCCAAGAGGGATGCCAAGCCCGTTTCGAGCGGTGCCCGTTCAATGCCCAGCTTTGATAGACTGTGGGGATTCCGAGTCTATTGATCCAGGCCAGGGACGGCCGGCCGGAAACAAGCGGCGGCGAAGACGAGCAGCTCGGCCCGTCTAGGCCAAGGCGGCCCCGGACTATTAGTTTGTTTTGTGTAGTTGCTCTTTTGCGCGAGACTTTGTTGTTCCACTGTTGTGGAGGACGGCGTTGTCGTAGACTGTCAGAATATCACGGCTTGTTGCTTGCTCAATATCATACGAATGTCTTGCCATACGCGGTTTAGTGTACTCCGTACTTGATCCATCGTCTTCAGATTGTCAAATCTTCCGCCTCTGTCTTTCCCCCGGCTGCAGCTGGCTTCTTCTGTCCTTGCTGCAGGGTTAATGCCCGCAGACGGGCTGCCCTCCCGTCTCAGCCTCCGTGAAAAATGCCTCTGCGGTGGCTCCTCGACTACGCCATTCGGCGACGTAACGACGGCTGGGGCTTGGTTCGTATCCTGTGATGCTCAAGCGATACGAATATTCGTGCAGGCCCTTTCCTGTTCTCTGCTGAGAGAGGTCTACGGGTATGCTTTGTAGTTCGAGACGCAAGGGCCCGAGCTTTGTGCGAGACGAGACGATGATTGGATCCTCGTCCAAGGCTTGGACGTTGAGAGGCCAGCTAGATAGATAAACTCGTAACACCAGGTCAGGTCAGGGCTAGCCCAGTCTCCTCCTCGAACAACTGCTCTCAACACATTCGTACATATAGACCTTCGCATGAGGAGGTAATTACATATTCGTACCAGATACGAGCGACTAGATCGAGTGAAGGTGCGCCTCGCAACCGCAGACAGCCCGTCTGTCAAACAGTCAGACAGCTAAACAAGAAGGAATTTACCTTTTCTGTTCCTGACTCGAAAATCCTCATCAGAGTGGATTGATGAAGCCGGGCAACAGTGCAAAGTACACGCTACCCAGATCCATTGCGAAACACCGGCGGACGAACGCGTACTCGTCACGGTCCAGGAACTTCTTTAGGGCCGGGCCACTAGGCCGAAAGCAGCAACTTTAAATCGTGGCTCTAGCGGCTAGCCCACCCTATCGCAGAGATGCACCCGCCAGATCGCAACCCCGGGCTTTTTCGACATACATACATTTTTTCAGCCGACGGTGGCCTTCCGGTTTAAGACTTGATCCTGGCCTCTGCGAGGTTGTTTCTTCTTCTCATCAGCTGTCTGTCTTGTCTTGGACCAACAGTCGCAGAGACGTCACATGGGGTCGGATACGATTGTTCCTCCCTGATAAAACTCGTCTGACTGCTTCTCGCCTGGTCTGTCCTCTCGCTCTCCTCATCCTCGCCCTCGCCCTCGCCCACGACATCCCGCCTCATCGCCAGCTCCCCTCCGCGCCTCTATCGATACCTACCTACCGCCAGCATGGGCGCCCTCGACCCCGAACGAACCCCCGCCAGCTCCAAGCTTGGCCATGTCGACTCCAAGCAGCAGTTCGAAGGCCCGCCTCCCCGGCCGTCGACGACGGGCGATGTCGACGCCGACCAGCTCCTCCAGAACCTCGGCTACAAGTCGGAGCTCGTCCGCTCTCGCTCGACGCTACATGTGGCTTTCATGTCCTTCGTCCTGGCCGCCATCCCCTACGGCCTCGCCACCACCTTTAGCTTCCCGCTCGTCGCTGGCGGTCCCGTCGACATCTTCTGGGGATGGCTGCTCGTCTCCGCCATCGCTCTCTGCACGGCCGCTTCGCTCGCAGAAATCACCAGCATCTATCCCACTGCCGGAGGTACATACATACATCATCTTGCATACCTACACCTCGAGGCCACCAATGGCGCCCTCTTGGCCACGCCCTCTCTCCTCCCTCTCCTCGCGCTCACTTGATTGATGGTTCTTCTCCGTCGTAGGCGTCTACTACCAGGCCTTTATGCTCGCGCCCCCGGAATACCGCCGCATCGCCAGTTGGATATGTGGTTGGCTGTTCGTCGTCGGCAACGTCACCATTACCCTGTCGGTCAACTTCGGCACCAGCCTCTTCCTCGTCTCGTGCATCAACGTCTTTGAGAAGGAGCCCGGCGTCGGCGTCTTGGAGGGCTCCTCTTATCAAGTGTTTCTGATCTTTATCGCCCTGACCGTCGTGTCCAATGTCGTCTCCGCCCTCGGCAACCGATGGCTGCCAGTCCTCGACGTGAGCTCACTCCCTCTCTTGGGCATCTGAATTTCTTGCCTTGCTAATGATTGCCAGACGGCTGCTGTGTACTGGACTTTTGCCGGCACCATTGCCATCATGGTTACCGTCCTTGCCGTCGCCCGCAACGGCCGCCGGAGCGCCAGCTTTGCCTTGACCCATTTCGAGGCCAACTCTGGCTGGCCGAGCGGGTGGTCCTTTTTCGTCGGCCTGCTTCACGCTGGCTACGCCACGTCGTCTACCGGCATGGTCATCTCGTGAGACCTGCTCCTCTCGTTCGCACGCTCTTGGCTGACGTGTGTGTCAAAAAGCATGTGTGAGGAGGTGCAGCAGCCGTCGATCCAGGTCCCCAAGGCGCTGGTGTACACAATCTTCCTCAACACGGCGGCCGGCTGCATATTTCTTCTTCCCCTCGTCTTCGTCCTTCCGGACATAAAGAATCTCATCAGCATATCGGCGGGCCAGCCGGTGCCCTTCATCGTCAAGGATGCCGTCGGTTCTTCTGCCGGCGCCTTTTGCCTCCTCATTCCCATCCTCGTCCTCGGCGTCATCTGCGGCATCGGATGCACGACGGCCTCGTCGCGCTGCACCTGGGCCTTTGCCCGCGACGGTGCCATCCCCGGCTCCAAGTTGTGGACAAAGGTCAATCGTCAACTCGATGTGCCTCTCAACGCCATGATGCTGAGTGCGGCTGTGCAAATCATCCTCGGCCTCATCTACTTTGGCTCCACGGCTGCCTTTAACGCCTTTACTGGCGTCGGCGTCATCTGCCTGACCGCCTCGTACGCTGTGCCCATTGCCATCAGCTTATTGTCGGGGAGGAAGCAGATCAGGACTGGTAGTTTCTACCTAGGGCCTCTGGGTACCGTCTGCAACGTCATTGCGATCCGTAAGTGGCCGCCGTGTTGCTCGCGTTGCTTGCGACGACTGATTGCACCGACTGACGGCGTCAAGTATGGAGTCTGCTGGCGTTGCCCTTGTTCTGCATGCCGTTGAATGTGCCCGTCACGGCGACGACTGCCAACTACGCGGCAGCCGTCTTTGTCGTCGCCACGACCGTGTCGACCGTTTGGTACTGGGTCTGGGGCCATAAGAACTACGCCGGCCCTCCCGTGCAAGGAGAGTGAGGAGACACGCGCGCCCGCGTCTGCGGTCTCAAACCGCCATGTCGTGACAGACGTCTCGCGCCGATGGTGACCGAGAGCGATTCCGGCTGCAGTCTTGCTTCAACACGTGAGAAGAACAGCCGGACGTCAGACACGTCACGGATCCGCCCGAATTGGGTAGCTGTCGGCGTCCCGCGATAGCCGAGCGGCCGGTGGAGGAAGAAAACGCCGTCCAAGTCATGGCCAAGACGCGTGTCAGCTCACTCACCATGGTCGACATGAGGGTATTTTCCCTGTATGACGTGACCCATGGCCGGGAACAGGCCTGTCCCGCTCGATAGCCATCAAGATGAGATTGTTTCAAGCCGTGAATGCCGGTCTCTACAGCGTGCTTATGCACGGATGCCTGTCTTGCCCTTTGCTTCTTTCTCTCAAAAGAAAGTATGGATGACCTGCCTGGCGCCGACTAGCGGCCACTCCGGGCTGAGCACGAGTTACGTCCTTGTTCACCGTCATGATGGGTATCCCTTGAGCGGCGATCTCGTCAGGCGGTCTCGTCAGGCGGTCTGGACAGGAAGGGGGAAAGACGCGGGGAGATTTGAGTCTGGAAACGGCCGTGGCGAAGGGTCATTGCCCGTCCTCCCTCGCTGTTATCGACTCAGCTCCGTGACAGGGATCAGATGGCGCTACGCATCTCGTGCAGGACGGCCCTTGACTGGGCCGCGGGCCGGAGTTCGTTTCGAGCAGGCCGACAGGGGCCCGGCTTACCCGGGAAGGGAGAGGCGAGGCAATGGCGGAATGGGATTGTAACCTTTTTTTTTTTGAAGTCGTGCCGGCTTGTCTTGTTGTTGCTGTATTCGGGCTGCTTTCTGTTGACGACATGAACTGTTGGTCGGATGGCTCGTCGTACGCGTGGCCCGTCGTGCCCGTCGTGCCCGTCGTAATGGATCACCCGTCGTCTATGACTCGTCTGTTCCTCTCCTCTGCTCGAGGTAGCGTTGCCGGTGGACAGGAAAAGCAGTTTACGAGCAAATGGCAAGACTTGATTAGCAGCCGCCTTTGTTCATGCGGTACCAAGACATACCAGCATACATAGACGGGTAGGTAGCAGACGGACGGAGGGCTCGCATCACGAAGTCGGGGTGCAGCAATAGTGTCGTCGACTTTTACACAGACGATAAATCGCGCGTTCCCACGCTGCCACTGGCGGGGAAGGGATGCAACTGTCGCTCAAAATGCTACCCCGTTGTGATGCCTCGGCATGCAGCAAGCTTCAACTCGAGCCGACGGCTGTAGGTATGTACGGGCAACTAGGTTGGACGGCGCAGACCAGGCTTCTTGATCAGTTTCCGGCTCGTATCACGGTTGGCTCGAGTGCCAACTCTGGTACTGCCATGACAAGTCTGCTGGGCCGGTTGGTCCTGTTGGTGGCACTCCCGCCCATCTCTCGCATGCAGGCTGCAGTAGAGGCTGCGCGTGCCAATCAAGGAGCGGCCACTATCGAGATTAGGGCTCGAGGGGTGTTGGAGGAGCGCCAATCGCGGAGGCGGGCGTTTCGAGGCGTCGAGCGTCGAGGCAAGGCACGGGCTGTCGGGCGTACTGTAGGTGTACAAGCGGAGGACTTGTGGGTGAGGACATGTAGGCGTGTCTGGTTTGGGGGGTGAACCGCCGGAGCGAGAATAGGCTTGCGTCTGTAGAGGACGGACAAGGCAAAGACGATGCAAGTCGGCCGTTTTCTTTCCCGGGAGGTGGCCAGATGAAGCAGGGCTGGTTGATATCGGATCTGCCGTGAGACGGGGCAGTCCTGGGGGCGTCGAGGGCCACGAGGTCGGCGGGCATAGTTTCTTTGGACCGCGAGTTCTCTTTGGACCGTGAGACAGTGGAGGAAAAGTTTTCGCGATGCGTCTGGGTGACACGTGGGAGGGTGGCTGTCACGGAGGTGGCTGGCCTACCTACCTATGAAACGAAGGCGTTGACGTGTGCAGGTACCGTATTATGTGAGTGGTCGTTGATGGGTTGGAGTAGTATGTAAGAGAGAACGACGTTGGAACGGGCTTTACAGGGAGAAGGTTCGGGTGGTTCGGATAGGGGTTAACTGGTGTTTTCAACTGCTACTATAAGATGCCGCCGAGGTTGGAACGGTTGATGTTGGCTTCTGGCTGTTGTTGCTTGCGATGGTGGTCGATGCTCAGGTTGGCTGATGGTGTTGGGAGATGGAAGATCGGTACATAGGCCAAGAGCTGAACAGCTGACTGGCCATGTAACGGCAAAGAGAGCCGATTCGAGAGAGACGATGGGGTGGTGGCGAGCGGTGGGACAAAGTCTATCTATCACCCAGGCCGGCTCGCTATGCCGACTGCAGATGATAATAAAAGGGTTCATGCCCCCTATTATACACGGCCTCGCTGCTGCGTGACCTTGCAGACGGCGACCTGGTGAGCAGATGGCGATAAGAAGATGCGACCGTCTGATGGTCGGGCTTGGCGGCGGGCTGCATGACATTGCGGCAGATAGAGAGTGTGTAGGTATTCGGAGAGAAAAAGGAAAGATGAGGATGAAACGGGCTGACTCTGAGACATGGATAGGTATTCGTACATACAGTTCAGTTCTCTGCTGAGCGAGTGACGGCGAGGCGAAAGGGCTGATGGAGACGGGGCTGTGCGCGGCTCGAGACATGGATGGATGGAGGCTTCCATCGTACAAAGTTAGTGGCGGATGACGAGAAGTGCGACTGGATGATTGTCGGCCGGCTCTCGAGAAGGCGCGATAAGCTGCGGTGCGTGGCAAACTCCTCGGAGATGTGGGAGAGGTGTCTGATCATCGTCTAAGCTGTGTGAGCTGTCGGGGGACGGGGTTTTGCCGTTTGCCATGGCGTACTTACATGAATACATGGCCATGATGATGACGGGTGGGAAAGCGGGCATGGGTAGATAGGCAATTGATGAGAAACTCCCTTTTGCTGCCTCGTCGCTTGGACGCCGACGGAATGTAGGTTGGTTCCAGGGATCAACCTCTTTTTTTTGATTAGCCCCCTCCGCTGATAAGGAAGAAGGGGGGGCGGCTATTCCGGCGTTTCGGTGAGCAAGCGTCAACGCACGGAGACGTAGCACAACGGACGGTAGATGGGACACAATATGTCTGGCGGAGAATTTACTGACACGAGAGGACGAAGGTCTCGGAGTGCACGGCCCTAGAGATGGATGGCTGGGCCAGACCGTTTGGCTGACGAAGTGTGTCTGTCTGTCTGTCTGGAGGAGTCTAGCGTGGGCCGTCTGACCGGTTGGTTGTGCGGCTCTATGTATATGTATGTATGTAGGTATGGCTGGCGGCTTGCTGGATGGGGCCGAGCCATGGCCTGGACGGCGCGTCTGCCTGATGGCGGTTAGGAGGGGCGTGTGTGGGCGTGTGTATTCGTATGTAGATACGTGCTAGGCGTTAATTTCGTCTTCTTCCTACCCTCCATCTCGGTCCTGCGGCCATCTCTCGTCATATCTCTAACAACGGGGGTGACGTCTCGGGCCGGAGAGTGTCCTGTCGGCCACCTACATGATATGCGACGCGGCTATCACGCAAAAGTGCATACACACATAGAAAACATACATTACAGCTGGCGGATGAAGTCAGCAGCAGTCTTTACATACATTCATACAACTTCCAGCTGAAGCCTGGTTGTCCGTCTGCCGGTGTCGGCATCTCGATCAGGGCCGTCGTTGTACGCCAAGCAGAGCCAAGGACGAGATCGACGATGGCGTTAACGGCACTAGCCCCGGGCTAATGAGGAAGCCTCTGCCAACATGCCACCGCCGCTCTGCTCTGCCACAAAAACCCAACCGGCCGGGCAGAAGCAAGGAAGACGCTTGATAATCATCGTATTGACGGCCGGCCGCATCCCGAAGTCGTACTGCTACAGTGTGTCTCGTATGCCTGCTTCACCGTCCCTCTCTGCGGGCCGCGAGAGGGATGATGGAAGGGGGGGGGGGGGCTCGGGCCCTGGAGACGTTGACACCAGACAGTCCGTGGTGTATCCATGGTATTATCGCCCGTAGTTTGGTAGCATGCAGTGGCAGATGGGGGATCGAGGCTCGCCCCCCGCCACTGTCCGTGCCCGCTGTATTTTCCCTCTCCCATCCACCATCCATCCATTCTCACCAGTGTTTATTGTCCACCCTCCCATCATCTTCAAGACCCTCGAGACTTTGCCATTCTTCCACCTCCTCGTCGGCCGTTTTCCTCCGCCCAATTGCCTCCACACCCACCCCTACAGGCTACAGGCTACCTACAGGCTACAGGCTACAGGGCTACCTCCTCCCCTCGAGGCAAGACCGCCCCGGGACTGGTTCGACGGCGAACCTTCCCTAAGCCACAGAACCCTTCCCTTTCTGCCCCTAGTGACGTCGCTCTTGCCGCACCTTTTTTTTTTCTTTTTTTCTTTTTTTTCCTTGTCCTCTTTTTTTTTTCTTTTCTTTCTTTTCGGCCTCTCCTCCATTCTTCCCCGTGTCTCGCCCTCATCCTCCTCCTCCTCCTCCTCCTCCTCCACCTCCTCCCCACACGGCCTCTCCTCCTCCTTCTCCTCCTCCTCTTCCTCAACGGCCGTTACGGATTATTCTTTCAGCTTCCATCCTCGATTCTTTCACCGTTTCAGGCCCCTTGCTTCCCATCGCTCCTGCACTTCCCGCTGGAGCTTTCCGGTCAGCCTCACGCCCTGCGCCGCGATCGCCGCCGCCGTCCTCGACTGCACGTAAGTTGCCTTGCCTGATTGCGCGCCAAAAATCCATTGCCGACGAGGCGAGGCGGAGGGGAAATAAAAAAATTCAAAAATAATTCGCATCCCTTTTTCCACTATCGTGCGCTATCTGCACCCCTCTTCGTTCTTCTTTTTCCTCCCCTCGGTCCTTTTGAAGAAGGCCGTCCGTGCCCTTTCATCATCCATCTTTTCTCCTCCCATCATCCGTTTCTTTTATCCGCCATGGTTTGCTGACATTCCTATCTTGCTTCTCTGCAGATTCCTCGTCTTCCCTATGAATTGACTCCTTTGTCCGCCATCCTCTGTCCTCCTCCCCCGACCGAATCTCGTCCCCGCGATATAAAGGCCCCATCGACGGGGCGCCGTTCCTTGGGGAGATATGCCTTATACGCCTCCTTCGCAGCTTTCTCCCGCTTCTTCGGCCCCGACGTCGCCTCATGTGAGCCGTCGCTCGTCGGTCCAATCGGGCTCGAGGCCCGCCCTCCCCCACTCCGCCTCGTACCTCAACAAGCATCGTCGCACGCCCTCGATACAAGACGACGCTCCTGGACGAGGCTTCGAGACGGAGCGTAACACGGTCGCGAATTCTGCAGCAAAATCGCCCAGTCCCGTCCGTCCGCCGTTGGCTTCCCCCCGTCCCGAACAACACTCGCCTGCCTCGTCGACCGCCGACGACGATGACTATCAAGATGCCGCCAGCCAGCTCGACTCCATCAGAAGTCTGCGAGATGCCGTCAGCCAAATCTCCCAACCCCGCGTGCCGTCGCCGCCCCTCGCCTCGGCCCATCCCATGGCGCCCTCGGAGCCCATGAGGGTCAGTCTTAGTACAACTGCTCTCGACTCCCTGGCCGCCAAGTGCTCCCGCACCTCTGGTCACGTCCGCTCTGCCACCGAACCCGGTCGGCCTTCCCTGTCTTCTGCCGATGCGTCCTTGACGGCATCCGACGACGATACCGACGAGGACCTCAAGTTCAAGCCCCCGATGGTACGCAAAAAGTCGGGAGAGCTTGTTCGGCCCGCGCTTCGCCTCTCGCATCGTCGACCCTCCAGCGTCCCCGGCACGCCCATCTTCTCCAAAGCCGTTCACTTCGATTCCCATTTAGAGCACGTCCGCCACTTCTTGCAGGTCGATCGCCCTCTCGCCGTCAGCGCCGGCTCCTCGCCCATCGATAACCACGAGAGCGACACGGAATACCCCTTTCCCGAAGTCAAGTCAGGCCTCCGCTCCCCGCCCTACGAGTGGGAGCTCGTCAAGACAAACTTCCCCGGCGACCATGCCGTGCGAAAGACGCTGCCCGTCCGGCTCGAGCGGGTCTGGCTCTCGTCCGACAGCAAGTCCCTGCTCGGCTCCGTCTGCGTTGCCAACTTGGCCTTCCAGAAGCACGTCACCTGCCGCTTCACTTTCGACTACTGGAAAACGGTGTCCGAGGTGGGCGCCGATTACGGTCACGAGATCCGACCAGTTCAGGGCCCCGTCACGCACGACCGGTTCAACTTTTCCATCAAGCTGTCCGATGTGGTCGACCTCGAATCCAAGACGCTCTACTTTTGCATCCGCTACTTCGTCAGCGGCCAGGACTTTTGGGATAACAACGGCTCTACCAACTTCCAGGTCGACTTCAAGAAGAAGCATCTGCCGCAAAAGGGTAAGAACGGTCTTCCAGGCGCCGCCTCGCGCTCCCTCAACGGCCTGCCTAGAAGCAACAACCGCCGGTCCAACACGGGGAGCTCGCTGCGGCCCGTGTCCTTGCCTCCATCGCTCGACGCCTTCGGCCACGACGCCAACGACATGGACTTTGACCAGCCCATCCACGAGGTCCTCGGCGAGTCCGGTCCCACGGCCGGTCTGCGCCTCAAGAACAAGTCGACGACGAACCTTGCGAGCGATAACATTGCCCGCAACCTGACGTCGCCCAGCGGTGTCGCCTTTTCCAACCGCTACGACTTTGGCGCCTCGCTGAGTGCCGCCATGCAGGCCGCCAAGGACTCGGGCCGGGACAAGGATACGCTCTACATGAGGAGAAACGTCCGCGGCGCCCAGCCGCCGGCGGATAAGCAAGAGTCCGAGTCGCCGCTCGGGGCCACGGGCTCGCCCAGCGGGACCCAGTCGCCGAACCCGAGCCTTCCAAGCGCTTCGTACGAGGAGCTCGTCAACAAGTATTGCTTTGTACGTTGCAAACGCCACTGACTCTCCGCTGTCCCTCTTTTACTCTATCTAGCGACGACATGCTGACGGCTCGGATCAGTTCGGCTCCAAGCAATCGAGTCCCATGATGACGGACGGGACGCTAAAAGACGACGCCGGCTGCGAGTCGGGAGAGGCCAAGGCGACGACACCGTCGGAGAAGCGGACGGCGATGCACCACGCCATCCACCTCGACGGCGCGGTGTCGTATTTCCCGCCGCTCGTGACGGTCAGGTCGACTGCGGCTCGGCCGTTTGCAGCCGGCTCGGGATCGCCGTCGAGCGAGCTGTCGTTTCGCGGCCAGCAACAGACCATGTCCGACCGGTATCCGTGGACGACGGAGACGCAGACAGCGACAGCCATCCTGGGCTAGTCGCGCACGGACGCGGCAGTCTGTTCTCCGGCCGTCTCGGACGATCAACTTGGCAGCTCAGCTGACGATGGATGGTGTGGCGGTCCGAGCCCATCAGCACCCTGATGATCTGGGCCGGCCACCAAGGGCCAGGAGCCGAAAATACGTTATTTCAAGAGTCATTGATGTTGAGAAACGGATGAGACGCCTTTTTTCCTTTTTTCCTCTTTTTTAACAGCGACTTCCGCACGGTTCGTGGCGTCGAGTCGTCTTGGAACAGAAAAGACATGTCGCGACAGGTCCGAGACATTTTTTGGGAACGGGGGAGGTCGGTCGTCGTCGCAGGGACGGGATTGAACCCACGGCGTTGGAACACGGAAGGAAGCCTTGCATATCGAGGTCATGAATCATGATCATGGTCTCGTCTTTTTACTCTTGCCTTTTGACGTTTTCACGGCCCAAGGTTGGCATGACGTGGGGTTTTAGCGAAAGATTCCTTGGCATGATGATGACAGCTCTCGGGCTTGTTGGAAAGGGCATTGGCAGAATGAAAAGAGCACACAGCGATGCATGATGAATGACCTTTTGTGATTTGCTCCGTGCGCGACTATTGTCTCCCTGCGGCTAGAATTGAGGCGGTGGGAGCCCAAGTGATGATGCGACGGTATTTCGAGAGGGTGTGACAGAGGGGTGTCGGAAGCGGTGCTTTGAGGCTAGGTGGAAGAAAAAGCAAGTTTGGATGAAGGAAAAAGAAAGAATGGAAATGCGGTGACGAGCGTTACAGAGGCCATCGGACTGGAGATCCGCCCCCGCATCGAGGGCCGGTCACGGGGTGGGGCTGTTTCGGACGTGCCGGCCGGTGTGGGGCGAAGGGCCGGAGTTTCGCCGTCTATTCGTACACTAAACATCGGGGGAAGCCTGATCGCCGCTGGGGGACAGGGAGGATCCTTGGCAGGAGGATTTTTTCCTTGGCGGGTGTTTCTGGCTGTCTTGGCGGGGGATTGGATGGATTA
Organism: Ophiocordyceps camponoti-rufipedis; assembly: GCA_002591395.1. NCBI lineage: Eukaryota > Fungi > Ascomycota > Sordariomycetes > Hypocreales > Ophiocordycipitaceae > Ophiocordyceps > Ophiocordyceps camponoti-rufipedis. Next base: position 11,257 of record NJES01000114.1, on the reverse strand, counting down.
TGCGCATGGGCGGCCAAGGTGCTAGGGGGTGAAGCCAGCGGAGTTTGGACCTTATCTCGTAGGCGGGGGAGGCCTTTAGTGGTGAGATGGCTTCGTTTAGGAGGTTATACCTTTATCGCGTGTGGGAGAATGAGGTACGCGAAGAGGTGCTATAGTTGTACACTTTGTGATCCAAGACAGTCCGTAGGGTAGATTAGCATCTGTCGTGAAGGTTTGCTAAGGATAGGTGTTGAGGGCGAGTGTTCTGTGAGGGTGTTATATATGCAACTATGTATTAGACATGGCTCAACTAGCAATCATCACAATCAAGCTCTCGTAAATTAAATCGCGTTAGAACTCAGATCATCGTTGAATTATGCCGCTAAATTCCGCGTGGCTCGGAGATTACTGCGCGAGACGGCTACTCTCATCCAGAACTCGACGATCTCACATCGGGGAATGACATCTGCGCGTGCGAAGGAGTGGAAATGGTGTAGGCGAACGCGCGAGAAAGCAATCGCGTCACAGCTTGTTCTTTAAAAAGACTCGACGTTCTATATCGAATATACTATTTTAAGCACGACTTGTTGGAAAACCACTAGGGCTGCCTGAAGCAACTCGTAGCCCAGTCTTGAATCTATGCATCCACCTCCGCTATAGACACTGATTATCTGCGGCAAGCCTCTGCTATCGATCTCGTCTCAGGTCGGAGGAAGAGCTCGCAAAAGGGTGACTTTGAACAATATCTGCATTTCGATGCCCTAGATGAAAGACGGGGGGCAGCGATGGACAGAAGAAGATGCTAGTCTAAAGACTTGCACGGTCTGCTTGTTCATCGAATACTATCATAAAGACTGCTATAACAGTCGATACACGTCCCTTACCTGCGCAGAGAGCCGTGGTTCAGACTGGAGGCTCTCCGTTGGGGTTGAACGAAGTCTCTCTGCGTTCCCACACCGACGTCCAAAGAGTCCGTTTCATGTGAGCTTTACTTTCAGACCAACACCTGGAGCTTCAGAAAGCCTCGATTGCGCTTCACCGGATACATCTCATGTTTGATGCTGTCTGCGAACAGCAGCCGGCACTTGAGAAGACATTGACGTTTACAAGCACTACTTTGACAACCCGACCTGACTGTAATCTCCTTATGGTAATACTCTACCCCCAACGCCTGGCTCGTTCAGAACTGGTAAACTTTTCGCAGGTCTCCCCGCTCGGGATATCCCATGACAACAGTCTACCTGAAACCGACCCACGACGAGCGGATCTCCCGCTTCGCCGTTCCGCTGATACATTGAACGCAAGGCATGTCTAAGCTGGCTCGATTTCCAGCCCACTCAGACCCTCCCCCGCAGCCGCGAGCCAACTGAGATGCTTGCTCGACGACGGTCGACGACGGGTATCAACTCAGTTAAGAATATCCCCTGAGGCAGGGGTGATGCTCGCCGTTCGGACCTTTGATCGATAATGGCGCGACTATAAGTTGATGGGCATAATGGCTGCGATATGATGACAAGAGTCGAGTTGCCATGTTTATAAGAAGGCGATTCCAGCCTGACAACGAAAGCATGCTCACACAGTCACTCATTTCTTCTCAGTGCACGAGCTTGTCATTCTCTCGATTCTGTGAATCGGCCTTTCTTTAAATACTTCCGCTCGCTCCTTGACGGACCCAGCGTCTGTACATTCACTCTTTACATGCATCGAGATGCATCCCACCATGACGAATAATCTCTGCACAGGGCTCATGGTCCTCGTCAGCACCGTCTCAGCCCTCTCCTCACCTTGGGAAGACGCATGCTTCGGCGACATGAAGCACATCTTCAGAGACAACATCAAGGAGGCGTGCTACGGCTTCGCAAAGGGGAACATGACCGAGGTAGGGCTCGAGAAACTGTGCAGAATCGAGGGGGGTAGATTCAACCTGGATAAATGCTCGGCCACCATGTCCATCTTGTCGACCAACTGCGGCACAAAGCTTCAAGCCATCACAAGAAGCTGCCAACTTCGATACCCAGAACTCAAGCATCCGTACTGCGTCGAGGATGCCTGCTACCAGCAGATGACGGATCACTTCCAGGGTTCCATCGAAAAGGCATGTGACGAGATGCTGGACGATAGCACGGTCCTTCGCCGTTACGCGCAGTCTCTCAACGGTGGCTGCGGAAGAAGCATGGCGACGGTCAAGTCAGTCTGCAACTGCGTTCGTCCAGCAGAAACGACCATGATATACGACGAGAAGCGGTGTCTCGAAGGAATGCAGAGCCAGTTCGGCGCAGGAACGGGCGTCATGTGCCACCGACTCATGACCGAAACCACCTTTTGGGAAAACTACAAAATCTTCCTCTTCGACATCTGCGGCCAGGACATGAACATTATCCGATCAGCCTGCAAGTGGGACAACAAACTCCTCGGCTTCAACAAGTGTCTGGAGAAGAGCTGCTACCGCGGCCTGGCACAGACGTACGACCACACTCAGATCTCAGACGTCTGCAGCGCCGTCATCGACCGCTCTTTTACGCAGGGGCAGCTCAAGGCCGTGCCCCAGCTGGCGAGGCAGTGCGGAGGGAGCCTCGAGGAGCTGAGATCGGCCTGCTTCTGCGTCTACCCTGCTGAGCGGTATCCTCACTGCGGTGCGGACGATTGCTTCAGGGGCATTGCTTCGGATTGGGGGGAGGATATCGAGGCCAACTGTCGGACTGTTCTTACCCGCAACTTCACGGATAGCTCTGAGCCCGAGTGCAAGAATGAGCTTGAGGGCTTGGTCCAGGAGTCGAAGTGGCTGGGGCTGCAGACGCATGCCTTTGATCAGTGCGGTAAAGACCAGGCGAAGCTGGAAAAGGCCTGTCGATGTGTCTTGCCTGATGTTGAGGAGGGTCCGGTGAGGAACACCAGCAGTGTGTTGAGCACCAGCTCTACTGCGTTTGTCTCGAGCTCCACGGTTGTTAGCAGCGCTGCGAGGATCACGAGCTCTACACGGAGGCCGAGACCGACGGCTTCTCGTCGGCGGCCGTCCAGCTCGAAGAGGAAATCTTGGACGAGGACTTCGAGGGCGAGATGGAGGTCGGGGATGACGACTGCTCGGACGGCTTCTACGGTTGAGACGAGCGTTGTTTGGTCTACTACTGCGACGGCTTCCAGTGAACAGTCGTCTTCGGCGTCACAGCATGGCTGGGAAACAACAGAGGTTCCGGAGACTACCGCTTCAGCTTCTACTTCGTTTTCCGCCGCAGCCTCATCTTCTGCCACGACGTCGGCGAGCGAGCAAGAGTCAACTCACGAACCAGAGCCTCCAACACCGTCGGCATCAGTCTCTGGTCCTCTTCCATCTCACGAGCCAGAGCCTTCAACAACCGCGGCTGTCACGACGGATGCGTCGAGTACAACAGAAGATGCTCCCAGCCAAGAAGCTCTACCAACTCCTCCTGCGTCGGACCCCATCGGGAATGGAGAAGGCGCTGCATACTTTGATGACATGGCTTGCGACCCTTAGGCTCTTGCGGGTTTCAAAGAGTTCCTTTTCTCGTGCGAAGCACGCCTGTATTTAATTGAAGAATTGTGTTTTGTAGGACTACATCTCTCACTCGGTATTGCAGACATTATGCTTCGAGAACAGTGAATGACGCTCTGTACATGTCAGCCTTGACTCGGAGCCAGCATCCATCCACTGCAGAATTGAAGAGCTCTCTTAAACATGAGCATGTACATAGATCCAATCTTGTAAGCTCCGCCATTCTACATGTTGGCGCCAAGGAAGCCGAGGGACGAAACCGTCAAGATTCGATGGGCGTAAGCTTCACAACCAGCTTCTCACCCTTCGGGCGGCCAACGAAAGCGTCAATCTGCTCCATCGAACTATTGCCAACGAGCGAGGTGCGGAAATTCGTGTAGATCAAGTAGGTGATTTGGTTGATACCTTGTCCTGCGTCAGCACATTCATCTTCCTTGTGGGAGCCGACGTACTATTCCAGGCAAAGTTACTTCCCAGACACATCCTCCCACCGCTCCCAAACGCCCAGAAGTTACGATTCATCTGCTTCATTTCTTCCTCCGACTTCACGCCGGGGAGCCACCTCGTGTGGTCCCACCGAAGCGGATCCGGAAAGACAGTCTCGTCGAGATGTAGAGGGCCGGGCATGGCCGAGATTCGGACTCCCCCGGGGATTTGGAAACCGGCGATGTTACTGGAAGGGTATGGCGTTATGCGCGGCTGGCAACCAGAGATCGGGGGGTGACGTCGAAGCGTCTCCATGACGAGAGCGTGAAGGAGCGGTAAGGTGTCCAAGTCTCTGGACTCGGGGAGGACGTCTGGGGTTGGGGCTTTGACGGTGAGGAGCTCAGCTCGGAGCTCGTCTTGAAGCCCCGGGTTCTGGGACAGCCGCCAAATCAGGAAGACCAAGGCGATGCCAGAGGTTTCAAACCCAGCTAATATGTGGTCCATCGTCTCGCTAGCGACCTCGAGATGTCGGTGCTGGATAGATGTCCTGCTGGGAGCCGCTTTCTCGCCCTTGGGCTCTTGGGCTTTCTCCATGCCTTCGTAGAGGGCTCGCAAGACGATCGGTTCATCCTGAGGAGGGAGCTCCGACTTTTCTCCATCGAGTACGTCTCGAGCCTTGTCACACATACGCTTGTTCCAATCCTCGATTTCTTGGTGCACCTTGTCGGCGGAAGAGGGATAAAGCCGGAACCCGAGCTTGGAGCACAGAGACGTCAGGGTCGGGAACTCTTGAGGCCAGAAGAAGTGAAGGAATCTGTAGCTGTAGAGGCCTGTCCAATACCGGCCGTACTCGACGTCCTGGACAAAATTAGTTCCTGCTTGCACTCCGAAGTTGAAGGCAGAGATGAGGTCCATTGTCGTCGACAAGATGACGGACTGTATCTCGGTACCCTCTGAATGGACAGCTTCGCGTCGAAGCAGAGGGAGAAGTCGGCCCAGCAGAATAGCCTTGCCCTGGGCTTTGACGGCAGGCGACGACTGGATATATGACTTGGAGTAAACGCGCGAGACGATGCGTTTCCTCTGGCCGTGTTCATGAGAGCCGAGGGTGGAGAAGACGCAGTGCACGCCGTAAAAGTCGAAGACGGAATACCACGACCACTTGTCGAAGCCTCCCTGATAGATGGTCCTGACGGCATCGACGCTGTTGACGCTGAGGGTTCTGGGGCCGACCCTGACGATGGGGCCATGGCGAGAATGGGCATCACTGAGCGTCTTGGTCTCGCTGAACCGCTTCCGAGCCCGGAGAATCCAGAAACTTGAAAGAGCGCAGGACCAGTGCGGGGTTGGAAGCCGGGAGAGCGGGGAGAAGAAGAGGGGGAGGAGAAGGTATGAATAGAGCCCGTAGGCCGCGGCCAAGGCGGCGAGAAGGAGGATCAGCATGGTGTGTAGGTAGGAAGAGCGGATGGGGAGAGGGTAGTTGGCAGAGGAGGGAGCTGGCGTGAAGGCCAGCCGTGGTATAAAGGTGTTTGGAGTGAAGCTGCATGATTCTCAACAGGGGATAGACGCTGTTGAGTCGCATATCCGTAGTCGTGAGGGATTTGATGGGATGTTTGAAGCGGGCGGCTCGAGGGCGGCAGAGGAGTACCAACCAGCGTAGCCATTACAAATGTCGAGATGGGATTGCCGATTCGTCATCAAGTGGGATACGCCGTCTGCTTCGCTACATCCGGGAGGAAGGCTGACGGTGGGAACGAGAAGCGAGGAGGGTTGACTTGTCGGGTGGCCTTGATCCGGGTCTGGTAGATGATGGTCGAGGTGGTTATAACCCTGCGGGGCGTCTAGTTGCAGGATGAGAGCGGTAGCATTAAGCCAGATATTTCGAGCGATCGATGCTGCTTCTGACTGTCAATATATTGCGAGCAGGGAAAGTGGTTGCACAAACCATCCGTCAGCCAGACTCTCTCGGCTTGATCTAGCACCTGGTATCCACGCGTAACCACTCGCGAGCACCGACAAGAGCATAGGCGCAGGATACTCCCGCAAATACGGGTTATAACCACATAGAACCGGATCGTCTACCGACCGGTGAGAGACGGCGCGTGGCAAAGCATGGGTCATCGAGACGTCAGCAGGTACAGTCAAGTTCAGCCATCAGGCAGCAAGCAACTTCATCTCAGAATCAGCAACGAGTGAAAGACTCATCCCCATTCCAACCTCGCATCGTGAACCATCTCATCCTCATACAGTCTGGTGCAAGAATCAACGCCATCATGTTGACGTCACTCCCCGGCAGATTGCGCTTAGCTCATCGGAAAACATACATACCACGCCAACTACCCTGTACCCTGCGCGCAATAACAACAAGATACCATCGCCGCATGGCTTGATCTCCTTCAGCCTCAGCTATCCGTGGCCGTTGGCGCACTTGGTACGAGTCAGCTCGGCTATTCGCAGCTGCTGAAACGAGTCAGATAGTCGACAGCCTCTCGCCACTCTCCTTTTGCCCTTCCTTCGACATCTCTGCCGTTGCTCTGATCCCCGACCTCGCGCATTCTCTCGTCTCGCCAACCATGAACAAGGCCGACGGTTACGCTGGCCAGCAGCAGCAGCAGCAGTACGGCCAGCCGCAGTACGGACAGCAGCAGCACCCGCAGCAGCAGTATGGCCAGCAGAGCTACTACTACGGCGGCTCCAACCACGACGGCCAGCAGCCATATCCTCCCCAGGACCCCTACGGCCCTCCGCACGACGCCTACAACCAGCCACAGCCGTCGTACGCGCCACCTCCGCCCTACAGTTTCAACCCGCCGCAGCCCAACGACGACAAATACTCGTTCGAGCAGGCCTTCAAGATCGACCGTCCCAAGTACAACGACCTCTGGGCTGGTATTCTCGTCTGTGTTTGCGCCCTCCCCTTTGCTGTGACTCGACTGACTCGTGCCTCAGTTTCTCGTCGTCTTTGCTGGCTACGTCGTCATCTCTGCCATTTCCATCCGAGGATGGTCCACCAGAGGCGGCAGCGGCGTCGTCAGCCGCAACACCGTCGCTCTCTTCGGCTGGGTTGTGCTCGCCGCGCTGATCCTCTCGTACGGCTACGTCTGGATGGCCCGTCTCTTCCCTAAGCAGTTCATCTGGGTCACCGGCATCCTCAACCTCTGCTTCCTCTATGCGACGGCCGTATACTATCTGTATATCCGGAGCTATGGTCCCGGCATCATCTTCCTCATCATGGCCGTCTTCACCACCTTTGCGGCCCTTACGTGGATCAAACGCATACCCTTCTCGGCCTTGATGCTCAAGACGTCTGTCGACGTTGCCCGCAAATACGGCCACGTCTATCTCGTCAGCCTGCTCGGCGGCATCCTGGGCGTCATCCTGGCTGCGTGGTACGGCGTCACGGTGACGGCCATCTACGTCCGCTTCCGACCCGATGACAACTGCAGCAGCGCCCAGGGCAAGAACTGCAGCAGCGGCACCGTCATCGGCCTCATTGTCTATGCCACCTTTGCCATGTACTGGACGTCCGAGTGGCTGAAGAACACGGTTCACACGACCGTGTCTGGCGTCTACGGCTCGTGGTACTTTTGCCCTCACAACTTTCCCAAGGCCGCCACCCGCGGCGCCATGAAGCGCGCCCTCACCTACAGCTTTGGCTCCATCAGTCTTGGGAGCTTGCTGGTGGCCATTGTCAACATGTTGCGCCAGATCTGTTCCATCGCCGGTCAACAGGCTGCTAACGACGGCGGGGTTATGGATGTCGTCTTCTATGTCATCTCCTTGATCGTCGGCTGCCTTCTCTCGCTTCTCCAGTGTAGGTTCCAGCCAGAGTTGATGAGGACGAGACTGACTCACCTCTGCAGGGGCCATCGAGTTTGTCAACCGCTACGCCTTCTCGTACATTGCGCTGTATGGCAAGGCCTATTTCCCGGCGGCCAAGGACACGTGGACCATGATCCGGGATCGCGGCATCGACGCCCTGGTCAACGTGAGTCCTGACCCTTTCTTTCCCCTCCAACGCTGCCTGCTAAGACGCTCCTCCAGGAATGCCTCATCGGGCCCGTGCTCTCGTTCGGGGCCATATTCATAGGCGCCGTCTGCACCCTGCTCGCCTTTCTCTTTGTCCGAATCAGCCACTCGCAGCTGCAGTCCAACAACGGCTACTTGGCGGCCGTCATGGCCTTTGCCTTTCTCGTCGGCTTCCAGATCGCCAACATCTTTACGACGCCGATTTCGAGCGGCATCGACACCATCTTTGTCGCCTCGGGTTGGGATCCTCAGGTCATGTACAGCGAGCACCCGGAGCTGTATCAGGACATGGTGCGCGTGTATCCGCAGGTGCAGCAGGCCATCATTGCCCGTTGAGCGGTTGGTGGGGAGGAGGCGGTGGTGAGAAGCCGGTGGTTGTGCCAGTTGCGGAAGTGCGTTTGGTTGCCGCTGTCTGCGTCTGTCTTGGTCTTGGTGGTCGCGCTGTGAGGACGGAGAGGGTGCTGAGTTGGATCTCTTTTCCGGGTTTCTGGAGAGATATGCTTCATGGGGTCGTGGAATTGGGTAGATAAAACCTGCATCGTAGATAGTTTAATGAGAAATCTTTCAGAATTGTCCGTCACTCAGTCTACCGGTATGATCAAGTGTGTACGGATGGCGTGGAGGGGGAGTGAGTATTATTCGTCTGGGTTGCTTGTAGACGGGTTGTTGGGTTCTCGGCTAGAGTGTTGATGGTAAGGCTGCGTCTGTTACGGGGAGATGGCTTCCGTCTTGATGGAGAGGCTGTTGGCTGGTGAAGTTGAGAGCGTTGGTCTTGTCGACGTAGAGCGTCTGGTGAAAGCGAGGGCAGCTGTTGGTTCCGAGCTGGCGACTGCTGCCAACTGGTGGTGGACAAAGGACGGAAAGCTGTGTTTACCGGTTCTCGTAGGCTTGGAATTTCGTGATATCTCGCTCGACTGGTCGCTTGCGAGGAGTGCTGTGCACAGAAACAGTGGGATCGAGGAAGACGAGCCAGACGCATCAAACGATTCAGCTCAGTACATCTGCAAGACCGTACTTCAACGACAGCTGACGCTGGACAACATTAGTCCTGCTGCATACGAATACTTCGTACGAAGTACAGGGGGGTTCTCTGCCGGAGAGCCGTGTCTTGGACTCACCGCCATCTCCGAGTCTACAAGATGTGCCCGCCGATGGTGGACTGCTCGTCGATGCCCAGCTGCTCTGATCCGTATCCTCTAGTATTAAGATGGATGACGACAGTCGCGATGTATAAGCCGTGACGAATCGGCAACATGCCTGCAGCTCGCTCACGCCCAGCTCTCGCAGCCAATAACCCCTCTCTGACCGACCAAACGAGCCAAAACTCCCCGAATGGACCTCGAAGACCCCGGAGTTGTGACTGGACGTGGTGATGGGTGCGACGCTGACGATGCTCGCGTGAGATGATCGAGGCCGAGATGACGGACAACATACGAAACAGTCCCTCTCTTGGACCGTTGGCTCGTCAACACAGCCTTCCTCCCAGACGAACGCCTTCAGCCCTTTCCTTTCTTTTTGCCCGGATTAGTCCTCCTGTCACTGGCCAGACATACAGACGGCCAAGTATGTATGCACAGCTGCACGAGCCCATGCGGGAAACACGGCAGACGAGACAAGACAGACCTGGCTGGGCAGAGCGGCACATACTCTGTACGAGGCAGACGGAATCGGATAGGGCTGCAAGCGGCGTGCCTGACCGAAGCCAGTCGGGATATCCTGACGTTGATGCTCACCGGATGCGACGTCGAGCTGATGTCTCGACTGCAAAGGTGTTGCTACTGCAAACGACGAAGCATGCTTCATGCTGGGCAACGCTGCCATCGGCCCGAAAGGCTTATCGAGCGTCTGATGCAACATACTCGACCTACCTACACGAATCCATGCTGGTGCGCCCCTTGTCTCTCACAGCAGAGATTGCTTGTTACCGCTGAAACTATCTACAACTATTAGATACCATGCCTACTCATTCGACAACGCATCCCGCCCATGCACACCCTCTTCCCCCGACCCTAATACCGCGGTGCTGGACGGTACCAGTTCGCCGGCTCATCCCCAAGACACTCCCCAACCGTCACCAACCTAAAGCCCAACCTCCGCGACTCATCAATCATGAAGCGCGCAAGGTTGGTAACGGTGTTCTGATGGATGTCATGCGCCAGCACGATATACCCATTGCCCGTACCTCCCGCCACGCCATCACTAAACAACTGCCTCGAAACGCTGATGCCGCTCGGATCATCGTGCTCGTAATCCTTGGTGTCGACGTTTGTAGAGATGACGTGGTAGCCGCGCTCGCCGAGGAAGTTGAGGCAGTCTTGCTCGCACTCGAGGTACGGCGGCCGGAGGTAGGTCGGGAAGAAGCCAAAGATGTTGCGGAAGGCCATCTCATTGTACATGACTTCGTTGTACCGCGTCCCTCCGTTGTTGAGCGACAAGTGTGTGTAGGTGTGGCTTGCGAGTTGATGGCCAGCGGCGAACATGCGCTGCAACACGTCGGTTGAGGAGGCAGAGTCCCGTCCGAGGATGAAGAACGTGGCTTTCACCCCCGTCTCATCCAGAAGATCGAGCAGCTGCAACGTGTAAACCCCCGGCCCATCGTCAAAAGTCAACGCCACGGTCCCAGGCTGCGAACAAGCCGTGATGGTCACGCCGTAAGGGACGGAGCCCACTCTCGGCCGGGGGATGCCATCGGTGGTACTGCCGGGGGGTGCCCTAATTACAAGCTCCCGTCAGCCGTTGTCGTTTCATCACCGTCTGCGTGTCTCTGTCTTATACGCCAAGTAGAATATCCCGGGACCTACCCAGCGTCTGGAACAGCCTGGGCGTACACGACGGCCGTGGTAGCAGAGAAGAGGGAAAGCAACGATAGCTTCATGGTGTCTGCGTCGGTGTAATACCCTTCAAGTGAATATACGAGAAATCAAGCGTCAGATGAGAAGGACCACGTCCAACAATCGACAACGCCGCGCAACGACGGGCCCTGTTTATAGCAGCGAGGCAGCAGCTGGCAACGGCCAAGCCGGAAAGCAAGCAGCTCCATCCAAAGAGTCAAAAAACCACGTCCGTCATAGTCGCCGTCAGCGGGTGAGCCGTCTCTGCTGCACGTTGACCTGGCGACACCACACACCACCATCTCCCCCCCCCCCCCCCCCCCCCCCCCCCCCCCCCCCCCCCCACCCCCCCCTCCCCCCCCCCCCCCCCCCCCCTCCCCCCTTCTCCCCCCCGTCTCTGCCAACCAACTCTTCCACAATAACCCCGATATAAAACAACAAATAACAATATTACTGCAGAACAAAATCACATAATAGCACC
>NJES01000113.1:0-36349 GCA_002591395.1 Ophiocordyceps camponoti-rufipedis | reverse complement strand
CCCCTCCCCCTCTCAGCCACCACCACCACCACTGCCTTAGTCAACCGACTTCCTCATCCTTTTTCATCCCAACCTCCCTCCATCCCATCTCTTCGTCCCATCCGTCGTCCATTGTTCTTCACTGTCTCTCTCCGTCATCGTCCATTTCCGTCTAATTCTCTCTCCTCCCTCTCATCTCTCATCTCTCATCTCTCATACTCCCTCCCTTGACCTCCCTCGTCTCTCCTCTCCCTCTACTTCTCCCTTGCGCCCTGCCCTCGACCAGCCGTCCACCATTGGGCCATGACATTCGCCGTCCTCCAGGGCCTCCTCTCGCCATAATCCAGCTCCCCGCTCGTGGCGTTTGAAGGGCTTTGGATCTCGACTTCAAACTATCGTCGCCCGACTTCAACCTTTTCCCTTTCGGCCTCCCTCGGTCCAACATGGCTCAAAGGGATGCAGAGCTGCTTGGCAGCATCGTCGCCTTCGAAGGCCGTCCCGATACCATCTCGACCCAGCTGCGACTTCTTCCCTCATCTTCGCAGGTCCTCATCCTTCCCAGCGTCCAGTGCAACCTCCCTTCTCTCGATCTGGACCACGTTTTCGACGCCCGCGTCTATGTCAAGCAGGTCCATGAGGCTCTCGTCGCTCGCAATGATACCGCTCGCATCTTCCTACAAGGCTCCACGTCGGCCAACAAGCGATTGGTCTTCCTCAATGGCGGAACTCCCAGCGCCCAGGCCCTCTGCATCAAGGCCATCATGGAGCACGAGACGGGCGGAGACGAAGCTGAGGCCGCCGCCATATTCGACTACCTGATCAGGGACGGCGTCGCGGGGCTCAACGATGAGCGTCGCCTGGACCGTCGCAACCATTCGGCTGATTGTGAAGATCCCATAACAAGGGCTATGCGAGCTGCCGATGCTCTCGACCGTCAGACGGCAAACTTGCAACCCCCTGACGACCTCGATCTGGCCGTCATGACCCGCCAGCGCAGCTCCAGCTTGCCGCTCTATGGCTATTCGGATGCCTTTGGCGATGCTGCCCCTTTCTTCGTCTTCGGCGCTCGTCCCGCCGAGCGCGAGAACCATGTCGACGATGGCTGGATTAGTCCACGCAATATGAGTCTGGCCGTCCCATCGCCCGACGATAGGTCCACTCTACTTGGATCTTGCCTCTCTCTGTCTGTGCCGTACTCGCCCAGCTGCATAGGCGAGACGTACGATCCCATCTACGATCGCCCTGGAATGGATCCTGCCTCGCCTACCTCGGACACATCAAGCATTCGAACCCTCGACAATGTCGTCTACGGTGAGGCGTCGGTTCTCGACGTCAGACACTCCAGAGGCATCTTGACTAGAGTCAAGTCTCTTGATCGCATCTACCCGGCGAGCCCAAAGTTTCGAGATCTTGGCATCCCTTCCGACAACTGGCTCGCGGAGCCGGAGCCTTGCTTGCGAAACCGACCCCGATCCCTCATGGTTCTGAGATCCGATGGTGATTGTGCTTGGAACCGCGTGAGCTACAGGAGCCGGCCTCGAACCGTCTTTGTCAAGTCGGCGACGCCCGTCACCGACGTGGATCCTTCGCCTCTCGACGGACAGGGGAGGCTTGTGAGGGCCAGCTCTACCTACGTCGATAGAGGAACCGATGCCGACACTCAACTTGACCCGCCGGTGTCTCATCAGCCCGTCTTCTCCTGCACCGAGAACTTGGTCGTCTTCCTCAAGGAGGGCGCCTTGGACAGTATTCTCGAGTGCGCCATCGACGCCTTTAGGGACGGCCGCTATCCGCTGCCACGGCATCCCTCGACGCCTCCTGAAACGGACGACCATGTCGACAAGTCGCTGCCAGAAACGCCCAGCTCTCGCACCTCTCAAACAAGGCGTGTTCAGGAAGAGGTCTGCCCGCTGTCCTTGTCAAACGCCGACGATTACGATCCGTTTGCCTACATACAGCCCGCTTCTCACCCGGCCAAGACGTTGCAGATGACCCCCAAGATTGTTCGGCCGCCGACGCCTGCTCAGACGCCTCCGCCTTCTGTCGTGGTGCCCGAGACGGGTTGCAAGTTTGACGAGTTTGCCATTGCGCCCAACCAGACGGCCGTGGCCGTTCAGAACTCGTTGCGATCCATCCTCGCCGATTACTTTCCGCCCGAGACGCAGGGATATCACCAGTTTCAGTTCTCGCTGCTGCCCGAGTTCGACGGACTGTGGAAGCCCATCTTCCGCGCCACCGAAGTCGACGGCCCGCAGAAGGGCGAGGGCAAGATCCATCAGATTCTGGCCATCGGGTCTCAGACGGGCGTCAAGAAGGAGTACTCGCTAGCCATTACGGGACAGCTCGAGAGGCTCGGGAGCAAGTCGACCGACGTCGGCCGCGCGGACCGCGTGGATTTTAGGTGCTGCTCATGATTCTCTGACGTCGGAGACCGAGCAGTGATGCTAACTGCTGTTGTAAGGTATCTCCTCGCCAACGCGATGCAGGCCTTTACGGCCCAGCCCCTTGCCAACCAGACATCGGACAACCCCTTCACCAACACGTACCTCCTCGCCACGCTCATCGTGCCTCACTTGGAGACGTATCTGGCCATCCACCCCGAGATTCGCTATCTGCTGCTGCAGTATCCGCCGGAACATCTGGGGACGGTGCTGGCGCTGCAGCGGCTGGTGGGCGTGGATCTGATGAAGGTGGCCCAGATCGTCGACTCGAACAACAGGGAGAATCTGCCCTTTACCCACCTCCGTGGCGCCTCGATTGGAAGCAAAGCCGACGCCAAACGAACGTCACCACCGCCCAACTCGTCGCCCGACGTGCCCGTTTCCAAGGCCAACTTTCTCCTCACATCGACGGCATCCGACAAGGACATTGCCACTTTTGTCTCGACCGTCTGGAACATCCAGGCCGATGTCGGAGACGGCGACGCGCTGGGTCTAACGGCCCTCGGCCGAAGACGGAAGCCGTCGCCCCTACAGCTCAGCAGGGAGAGCTTCTCGCCTTTCCCCAAAGTGTGTCCGCAAAGCCCGATATCGCCTCGGACGGTGGTGATGACGTCTCCGCCCATGCCGGATCTGCCGCTGTCAATGATGCGGCCCTCGTCGGCCAACGGGTCGACCCGAACGGTCAAGTCGGCCAAGAGCAAGCTCAGCAAGACCAAGACTCCGCTGACGAGTTCCGCCTCGCCACCGGACGATGACGCGTCCATGCTGACGCTGGAACCGGCAGACGATAGCGACTACGAGGTGGAGGAGCGCAGGCTGATGCCCCTATTCATGCGCAAGACGGGACAGCGGAAGCCCAACAGTCGCAAGGCTCTCAAGTTTCTCGGCCTCGCCTGAGAAGCTCTCTTCCATCCCGGGAACGAGGTACGCGCACATGGACGGCTGAGCCTGTCCCACAAGCCCGTCTGAAATCTCGTCGTCCATGTTTCCCAACGGGTCTCCTCCCGTGGCGACATGATGGTGCTTGTACACGACATGGCGGGGACGAGGCAGCGAGGCCTACCCGTGACGAACATCAACTTAATTCTTGTATTTTTAAACGCGAGGGATATGTATGGTGATGCCCCCCCCCTGGAGTATGTAGCTATGATGTATCTCGTCTGAAGACAAGACGGTGGAGGTATTGTAAGAACAAGCCAGGTATCCAACCTCGCAAAGAGTCGTGATTTGCCCTACAGCAAATGGCAGCTTCATATGAGTGAGATCTACTGCGTACAAGTTAAGGGAGGAACAAAGCATCAAGGGAAACCAAGAGATATCTGAGGTAAATGGCTAAACATGACAGATACGACGGTCAAGGTAAGAGATACGATAGGAATGTAAGGCTATAGAAACAAGAGCAACAAAGACAGAAGAACCAAGCAAGGGGCAAGAAAAGAAAAAGAAAAAACCAGATGTAATAGTCTCGGGAATGGGAAATAGGGCGTTGCAGAGGAATCACAACTCGCAAGACACAACCTCTCTTTCATCTTCCCTCCCCCCCCTCCTCCCCCCCGAACGTCGAGATACACGCGCCAACAGCTCGGCGCTACAAGAACAGCCGCCTCATGCTCAGATCCTCGCCGAACCGCATCCGTCACCACCTGTCCTGTCCCTTGAGAGAGACGGCCGTCGACACTTTCCCTTGAGAGTCCTCCCGCCCTCCCATGGCGCGGTGCTGCCCGCCTCGGTTTACCCTCCTCTCCGCCCACGGGGCTATCCTGTTTCCTGCCGGGGTCTTATTACGTTGGCTTGGGGCCACGGTTGTTGGTTGATTGGCAGGGGAGACGGGAAGGGTTGATATGGTTTCAGTCTAAGCGCGGAAAGGGGGGGATGGGGGGTGGGAGATGGTCAAGAGAGTGGCGAGACAAGCACGCGACGAGTTGTGAGAGGAAGAAAAAAACGACAAATAGAGAAAGAGGATTTGAAAAAGGAAGATGGGATAGGAACACCATGACACGCCTGCCCAAGTCATGTCGGGCCTTCGGTCGACACCGAACCCCGTGAGAGGGAAAGGAAAAAAAAAAAGGGGGGGCAAAATCGGGATCCTCCAGACTTAGCAGCAGCCGCCGCTGGAGGAGGAGCCGACGCCTTGTCCCTGACCGACTTGGACGCTGGGCTTGGTGTTGTTGGCTGTAGTTGTGCCCATGCGCTCCTTGATCTGACGAGCCATGGTCAGGAAGGCTTGCTCGACGTTGCTCGCGTTCTTGGCCGACGTCTCGAGGAAGGGAATGTCGAGGGAGTCGGCGAGTTCCTGTGAGGGCGGCGTCAGTTGTTACAGGTTGGGATGGTGATGGTGAGGGGATGACGAGAGCGCACCTTTGCGACGGTATACTCAACCACCTTTTTGTCGGCGATGTCGCTCTTGTTGCCGACGAGCAGCTTGTTGACGCCCTCGGTGGCGTAACGGTCAATCTCCTGGAGCCATTGCTTGACGTTGTCGAACGAGTCCATGTCGGTGACGTCGTAGACGACGCAGATGCCATGAGCGCCACGGTAGTACGACGAGGTGATGGTGCGGAAACGTTCCTGGCCGGCGGTATCCCACTAGAAAAGAAAGGGTCAGAAGCTGGGGCGGATGGGGGTTGCAGACGGGAGAGACGGACGATTTGCAACTTGACCGTCTTGCCGTCGAGCTCTATCGTGCGGATTTTCTGAACCACTTTGTCAGCCAGAGAAGGCAACCTCGGACTCAAGACGTAGGGGTTAGACGAAGACGTACAAAGTCGACGCCGATGGTGGAAATGTACGACTCGGTGTAGGTATCGTCGGCGAAGCGGAGCAACAGGCAAGACTTGCCCACACCGGAGTCACCGATGAGAAGCAGCTTGAACAGGTAATCGTATCTGCACGCATCGTCCGTCAGAGCCTGCAAAGCAGCACGTCACAACCAAAGCCCAAGACTCTATGCGGCAAAAGTCAGCAAGCAAGCCATGGGAGCCGCATCACGGGGGTTTGTCGCGCACCACTCGGGGTTCATGATGGCGGATCTGTCGGGCGGAGAGACGACGAGAGAAGAGATGCGGTGCGGTGACAAGGCGAGGTTTGCAGGCGCTGGAGGGAGTCAAGGGTCGATGATGGGATGAGCTTGATCCGAGTTGGAGAGAGGAAAGGAAAGCCAGTCGGAGGCTGTGGTTGGGGATGGAGGCGATGGTGTCACGTGGGCTGCTGAGCCACTTCTTTATCTATTGGTGGCTGAGACGCGTGTTTTTTTTTTTTTGGTAGGGGGGCTGCTGCATGAGGCATGTTTGATGAGAGGCGTGAATCATCCATCATTCGGCATTCATCACGCGACTATCGCACGTATGTACATACGAATAATGCTTACCTTTCTACGAATACTCAACTCACCTAAGGTGCTTGAAGAGCACGTCATACCGAGTAACAGGTGCCGTGTGACGCCTCCGACTGGCCAGCCCCCGTGACGACGGCCGTGGACCCGTGCATCCGGATGCCTAATTCCCGTGTCGAGAGTCAGGTGTGTGGCCGAGTTTCCACCGCTGTGCTCGAGTTGTCCTGGGCATCTCTTTCACTACGCATGTTCGGGCGGAGGATTCTTTGTGCTGCTTGTTGGCAACGACTAACGGCGAGTTGCGAGCAAAGCAAACGAGTTGATGGGTGTTGGCTCGTCCTTTCCCGCTGCCATACAGAGATACGGCTCCGAGGTCGGACTTAGGTAGGTATGCTTGATCTTAACTCACACTCGTCTAATATGAAAGTAGACGTCAGCTATCTGCACTCGTACCTATTCGTAGCTCCGTCTGCTTCCCGTAAAATCGACTCTTCAATCTCATATGACGTAAGCAGCCCAGAACACCTCCCATCAACCCTCAAAAAACACTTCGGTCCCACGATTCCATCACCGTGGACCTCACCTAATGCGGCCCCCTCCTCCGGCCCCCGTCTGACGACAAATGGCCGCGTCCCTGCCCAAGGCAACCAGGTGTCCCCGAACCGCCCGCCAGCTCGCCACGACGCTCGTCCAGGCCCGCGCCTCGGCCCCGACGCCGCTTCTCCTCCCGCCCCGGCTGCCTGCGGCCACATCCGCTCCCGCTCTGGTTGGCCTCCGCTTCAAGGCCACTACCCTTCATCATCAAGAGGTCAAGCCCAGCGCTGAGAAGGAGCCGGATCCGAACAAGGTCCGGCTCGGGGCTAGTGAGTTGGCTTCGCTGGTGAAGAAAGAAGAATGAACGAGGATGATAACAACGAGGCAAAGCTCTTCGCGTGCTTCAAGACCGACTCCCCACGCTCCTCCAGTCCCCTCTCCCCCAACATCTACTCGCTCCCAACATCTCCCTCCAGCTCTTCCCGACAACACACCCTCACCTCCCCACCGTCTCAGGCCGGGTCGCCTACAACGCCGCGCTGTGGACCTCGCCCATCGCCTGGAACCGCGTCCCCATCATCGGCAACGTCAAGCTCGACATCCTGAGCAGCCGCCTGACCAAAGACCGTCTATCGCTGGTGTCGCGTCGGCCCAGCGCCATCCCCGAACAGCTGGTGGTGCGCTGGTGCGAGAAGACTCGCCGTGATCAAGACGACGAGGGTGCCGTCGCCGCTCGTCGTTTTCTGTGGCCAATCGGCCGCGGCGTCGATCCTAACAAGGCCTTTTCCGGCCTCTTCATCTTCGACTTTGACGTCCAGGGGAGGATCCTTACCCATACCATAGAGCAGGCTCAGGACGGTGGCGACTGGGAGGCCGGCGTTGGCGCAAAGTTCATCGGCTTGACCGACTGGCTGCTGGGCGAGATGAGCAAACCCCGCGACGACAGCCCTGTTCCCGTCTTTGAGAAGCTCGAGAAGAAGACTACCTAGGCACTACGTGAGGGTATGGCTCGCTGCCTCACATCCCTACATATCTACCTACCTACCTACCCTACCTATCCGGCTCTCTCTGCCGGGCATGAGCTCTCTGCACGAGGTGCGTCTGCCGAGCTCTCCTCTCCCAATGACACCTCATGCCTTTATAGACACCTCTTGCGCAGTAGTCGGAGGGCGACGCAGGAACCTGCCTACAATTCCTTCTCTTGTCTTGGACGTTGAAAATCAGCATCATTAGGTCCGACATACCTGTATAAATATGCATGTATGTACCTACGAATACTTGACCGCCGAGCCAGACCAGGCGAGCCCCTGCTGCTCTGATAGCGGACCAAATTCATAGACTCGGTCCAAGACGGCCCTGCTTCAGATGACACGCGACGTCCCAACAAACCCACACGCACGACCAAGCAAGCCGCCAGCTCGTACACCCAAGCCCAATCAAAAGATGACCTCGCCCAGGCTCTCCCCCTCAAACCCCATCTTGGCCAATCTCCGCTGCCGCGCCTTATCCCTCCTCTTATCCGCCGCCTTCTTCTCGTCCACCAGCTTCTTGACCGTCTCGTAGTCGGCGGCCTCGTACCCAGGCGGAGCATCATCGTCCTTGTCGAGGTCAATCTCCCCCAGCAGAAGCACGTTCTCGCCGCGGACCAGGAAGACGCCGTGCAGGTAATCGGCATACAGCCGCTGCGACTCTTCCGAACCGACCCGTCTCACAGCAAAGACTCGCTCCGTCGTCGACTGCAACACCAGATTCGCTGCCCCTCGGAGCCAACGTCAGCGTGTAAATTCCGACGGGGGGGGGGGGAGGGGGAGTAAAACGCACCGAACTGGTCCCAGCTCCGAAGTACCCCAATCAACTTCCGCCCGTCACGCAACACCACCATGAGCTTCTCTGGTCCCCCACGCGTCAGCGGTGCCGCACAGAGAGATGGGGTCTTGCGCGTCGAGGCTTTTCCTACTATCAGTAAGGTCTAGCAGCTGCGCCGCCGTCGTGAACATCTGCGGTGGCAGTTGCGGCGGGGGCTGCGGACCGCCCAGCACCGGGTTGAGAGACCCTTGCATAGGGGCATCCGAGAGGGAGAGATTTTCCATCGTCTCCGTGCGGCGTCTCTACGCGTTTGCGCATCGGCACATGCTTTTTGTCGATACTCGACCATCTGTCGTGGGAAGTCGTCATGGTGGATGGCTTGCTGACTTGCTTATCGATAGGCAGCTGGCACGTGATGAGGTCTCTCAGACGTTGTCCAAGTTATAGACGTCGCTCTCTCAAATATTCTCTCTTACAAGCCACAACCAAGCACATCGCTCATTCGCTCCTAGAGAAGCAGAACCCTGTTCATCAGATTACAAGCCTACCGACGAATACATATCTACGAAACAGATACATGGAACACTCCAGCAGAAATCAAGGTAGACCATCGCCCGCGCGGGCTCATCCTCAAACGAGCCCTGGCTGCCTTCTGCAACACGATCCCTGAACATGTGCTCAGTCCGGCACCGAGACGAAGCAGGGACCGGGCTGTGAAGAAAGAGCTCCATAGATCATGTCTTGCGCTACGCATTTAGGTAGGCAGCCTGGTCTCTGCAAAGGGGTATAAGTTGGCTGTCCAGCGCGTCGTGAAAGGACCTTAAAGATGGCGGCCGATTCAGTAGCGAGTACGAGGGTTGAATGTCGCGTGTCCTCGCGGCAGCCAAGACTCTCAGCCAGCAGACAGCCGCTGCTACTCACAGCGTGGTAGGTAGGCCCTCTTCACCCCCTCGCACATGCGCTACGTCGTACTCGAACCATCAAGATGCACTACGAGCAATATAAGCGACTCGCGGACTGCGAGCTCACAACACCACGCTCGAGCACAATGCAAACGCCGTGTCCGCCCCGCGCGGTTCGGTGGCGACAACGTCACTTCCTCTTTGCTCGCGACGCGGGCGGCATTGAGAGCAGACCGCGCCGTCTATGGGAGCTTGCTATCGGGCCTGTCAGTGCATGTAGCCAACCAGCCCTTCCTGATAACCGGCGTGCAACGACGAAAGAGCCTCCTCGCCTCCGATAACTCTATTCCAAACAGCCGTTACCGGTTGTGAGCTGGGAAGAAGACGAGGATGAGAAAGAAGAATAGGAAAGCATCGTCATGTTCTATAGCGTTTCAAGCCTGCGACGCGTGCGGCTGTCACCGAAAGCTGTAAGTAGTGAAAAATCAAGAATTACCAATCGCCTTTTCGTCGCCGAGACTCCGTCTCGTGTGAAATTGTTTTGGGTAATGGCAGCGTCTGGGAGAGTGGCGTGCTGTACATATGCGGAGGCGAGCATGGAGAAGCGCAAAGAGGTGGATGGCTTCGAGGACCGTTTGCGGCCTGTCTCCAGGTAGCCTTTGAACGACTACGAGGTTCCCGAGCCGTGAACGAGGGACTCGACGAGTGGACGCTTCGACCAGGGCCCGCCGGGTGATGTCGTCGCCTATTGTCGTTGTGTGATGCTGGATCGCTTCAAGGCTTCTTGCAGCTCCGGCCTCGCGTCCAGAGCCTCCAGGGCTTGTGTGAAAGTAAACCACTGTCGCTCTCGCTTGTGCTTCTCGGGCCAATCTTCCATTTCGCTGATGACGGTAGCTTGGAAGAAGGCATAGCGGGCTCGTTCCTTGGACGACTTGGGCGGTCGCTTCTCGTCGATGTGGCCAAGATCAAAGTCGATGGTGATTGTGATGCCTGCCTCTTCCCAGGCTTCGCGCGTAGCAGCCTCTTCGCACGACTCATCCGTCTCCCAGCCCCCCTTTGGCAGAACCCAGCCTTTGCGCCGCGTCGACTGGATGAGAAGAACGTAGTTCCGATCGGGGCTGAGAGGGACGACGCCAGCGACCAGACGCTCTCCCTTTGAGTTGTACCCTACAACGATCAGTCAGTGTCAGTCGAGTGAGCAGGCTTTGAGGCGCGGGCCATGACTCACGCTGTTTGTTCCTGCCGGTCCGCGACTGCATTGAGAGACTGTCGGAGCCTTCTGAGCCCGGACCCGACATGATGAAGCTGCCTGGAGGGTAGAGATGGCGAGGCGGGCGAGTTCGGACAAGGACAATTGGCTGCGTCGAGACGTCGTGGGTTTATGCAGGCAGCAAGCGGGCAGCGGCGGGGAAGAATCAAAGGGCGTTTCGGGACATCATGCCGTGACGGTGCGAGGACGGTGAAGGACAGCCAGTCTGTAGAGCCAGTCTGTAGTAGAGACAGTCTGTAGAGACAGTCCGTAGAGACAGTCCGTAGAGGGGGTAGGGCGGTCCCAGGCTGATCCCGGACCACCGGGGATGAGGCTCAGTGAGGGTGAAAGGAGACCAGCAAGGAGCGTCTACGACAGGCTGGTAGTAGAGGTACGAATAGATTCGGCGGATCGCAGAGATTTCGAGCGAAGTGGGCGCAAGGTTTCTTTTGGCTGGGAGCAAGTATCTCGATGTCGAGAAGGCGGAGAATTGCCGCGCTTTCTACCGCTCAGTACGAAATTTCTTATCAGTATACTTTGGGATGGCAGGAGGCCCCTCTCTCGTAGGGTTGCGGTTGAAAAGAAATATCTATTCGTACATACAGGCACTCTTGGATGGAGTTTCCGGCTCGAACAATCTTGCTACCTGCATACAGGTACTTTCTGTATTCGCACAGGGTTCGAAGAGGGCGGCGGATGCGCGATAATTCCTAAGCGGCTGAGTAGGCGCTTGTTAAGACGAGGCCAGTACGATTCGAGGTCGTGAACTCGCCCCAGATAGTCTAGCCCCAAATACCTACGGTAAGCAAGCTGAGACGACACATGGATAGCATGTGAAATCCTATGGCAATGTTCGTTGTCCATCTTGACCGGCTGCCTGACATGCTGCACTTCTTTGTCCTTTCGAAGCGGCATTGAAACGTGACAACTTGCAAGCCAAGTCCGCGTCGATGACGTAAGCTTGAATGACGTAAACGCAAGGTAACCAACCACTCCTACCAATCGACCAAAGTCGGGCATCGCAACTAGGCAGCATCAGAGAGATTTGCTTCAGCAGTACGAAGACGCGAGCAATCTCTCCTACATCTCCATCAGGCGTCACTTTCGACTCTTTACCACTCCCAGACGCCTTCGTCTGCCAACGCTTCCTGTTCAGGTTGGCCTCCTCCTTCAAGTCTCGGCGTCAAGACATACCTAGCCTGTCTCGAGGGCACATGAAGCTGAACGGACACGAAGCTCTTCAGCAGACCGCTACTTTTCCTAGCCATGAACTCGTTTGGCTCGCGCGGCCCCGGAAACTCGGCCACCGACTATGAATTGATAGCGCCCATCGGTGCGTTGAGAGATTCCCCCGTGATTGTTGTCTCCCGCGGGGGGCCAACCGCTCATTCTCTCAATAGGTTACGCCAACTCTTCAAGATGCGGCTACTGCTCTGGCAAGGCGTCATCTTCTTCGACGAATCGTGAGTGTCGCTCGTCTTCCAACACCCTCACGGGACTCAGTCCTTCGTAACTGGTCTCGTCCCCGCTGAGGCTACCCCCAACGGCAAGCGTGGCCAGCTGTCGCAGAATGAAGCTCAACGAGCTTCCAGGCTTTTCCTACTACGCAAAGGCAACGTCCATGAGCCCCGCCTTTTATCAAACAATGATCAATCGCTGTTGGAGACGTTCTGGGAAACTCCTGTATCGACCGAATCCGCGCCACGCCTGCTGTCCTCATTACACGCTTCGATTAGACGCGAACCAGTTCAAGCCCTCGAGGGATCAGCGACAGACCGTCAACCGGTTCAACAGATACATCCTTGGCGACTCATACATCAAAGAAGCTGCTCGGCTGTTTCCGCGCTCCAAGGCAGAGACTAAGAGACGGAACAACGAGTTCCAGCTTACTGAGCGCCTTCACGAAGCCGAGTATGACGGCCTCGGAAAACCACCGGAGCCCGCTCACAAGTTGACCGTCACTCTCGAAGACAACATATTCACCGAGGAAAAATACCTCGTGTACGAAAACTACCAAAGGGTCGTCCATAAAGAAGATGAAAAGCAAATAGGTCGACGTTCATTCGAGCGCTTTCTCTGCGCCTCGCCGCTAAGACGTGGAACCGTTGTCGGTGCGGATGGGCGCAGACGTCGGCTGGGCTCGTACCATCAATGCTACCGTGTCGATGGCGTTCTGGTCGCGGTCGGCGTCTTGGATCTCCTCCCGGACAGTGTAAGCTCCGTCTACTTTTTCTATCACGAGATGATGCATGAGCACACGCCTGGCAAGCTGGGCGCCATGTTCGAGATTTCTCTGGCCTTGGAAGAGGGATACCGCTGGTGGTACTCGGGCTTCTACATCCACAGCTGCCCCAAGATGAGATACAAGATGGACTTTTCGCCGCAGTACATACTCGATCCCGTGGCTCTGACTTGGGATGTGCTGGATGAGACTGTTTTGAGGCTTCTTGATCGGAAACCGTTCGTCAGCTTGTTTCTGGAAAGACAGGCCGCGGCTAGCGGTCATGATCTCATGGATACGGCAGACAGTGGCTTCGACGCCAGTCCGACCATGGACCAGATGAGAGATGGCAGCGACGAAGACGAGGACCGGCTACCTCTGTTGGCGTCGGACATGCCGGGAATACCCTCGGTGGCAGAGATGGAAGGGGTCGACCTGGACCACGTAGGCATCGTGTTCAACGAAGCGGCGGGGCCCCTGTTCCGGACGGGCCAGACGTCGAGATGGCACGCGGAGTCAGTGAGGGACTGGCCGTCTTTCCGAGCTGCAGTCGCGGAACTGGCGGCCGCTCTGGGTCCAGACCTGGTGGGCTCGTTTTGCGTGGATTTGACGCGGGGGTGAGAAGGGGTTCGTAGACGTTGGGCATGGGGTCGTCGTGGTCGTCATGTCATGGTGTTCTTGATGGGGGAATTGGGTCTTTGTTGGTTGTATGGCACACGTTGAGCATGACAATAGAAGCGAAGTTGTGGCAGAGAATCCGTCTTGAGGGAATGTCGTCAGCCGGCGCTTTATCGTAGAGGAGGTTAATCGGACCCACACCTTATCGGTCACCTCGGTGAGCATTTTCCTCTTATCTCTTTATCACCAGACAAGGCTACAGGAAGAGATCAGCAGCTCGCATCTTCCACTCAGGCCCCCCAAATGGAAACACGACAACAATGGCAGCCGAAGCAAACCTCTTCTCGCCCGCAGAACTAGCCTACCTCTACAAATCGCTCTCCCAAACCCCCGCCATCCGCCCAGACGGCCGAACCGCAACGCAATTCCGCCCGCTGACGGCCGAGACGGGCATCCTACCGGGCTGCAACGGCAGCGCGAGGGTCTGTCTTTCCGACGGGACGGAAGCCATCGTCGGCGTCAAGGCCGAGCTGGAGCGAACGACGACGACGACGACGACGACGGCCGACTGGCTGGAGCTGACGATTGAGATTCCGGGCCAGAGGGATGATGAGGCGGCGACGGTGTTTCTGGCTGAGATGCTGCGGGAGGCGCTCGTTTGTGATGGCGGTGTTGGGGCTAGACTTGTGATTAATCGGCGGTTTCACTGGAGGATGTATCTTGATGTGAGTTTGTCCCCCTGATGTTGTTGTTGGTTTTGGCCATGGTTTGCTAACGGGCAGATGGCGGCGACAAGATCTTACTCGTCTCTCCGCCCTTGTCATATCCCGTGCCGTTACTCTCTACGACGTCGCATCTAGCCTTACTGGCTACGAGGCTGCCACGTCTCCGATCCGAAGGCGATGAGGATCCCATGTTCGACGACGACTGGGAGGCCTCGACCTTTCTCTACCCCCGCGACCAAGAAAGCCCGCGACCGCCCATAACACTCCTCGTCATGTCCGCGTCCAATAACATAATCTTGGACCCCGCCCGCGAAGAACTCATCGTCGCCGACGCCATCCTCGCCGTCTCCGTCTCCGAAGTCCGCCGCTCCGGCCCCAACGACTCCTCCACCACCACCACCACCAAGCCCGACCTCCGTCTCGTGTCGGTGAGGTCCATCGATCCCCCCTCACGCCTAACGCCGCCCGGCGTGCCCAACTCGGCCTCGACGACGACGGCGAATGGCGTGCCGGTTGTCGATACGCAGACGCAGCCGTTTAGGCTTGGACCGGGGGATGAGGGCGTTTGGAGACCGCCTGTTGGGGGTGTCAAGATTTCGGTGCTGGAGGGGATGATGCAGGCTGTTTTGGAGAGGGAGGGGGTTGCGAGGGAGGTGTTGGATGGGTTGGAGGGGGTTGAGCTTGCGTAGATTTCTTGGTTGAGTGGGAGACTGACGAGAGAAGAGAGTAATTGGCGAACAAGCAGCTCCCCCTGTTCGATAGAGACACTCACCAAACGCCAAACCATTTCTTCGTCTGCAACGGCTTCTCCCCAACCTCAGCCCCATCCACCGCAACACCCCCATCCCCATCCCCCCCCACAATCTTCTTCTCCTCATCCTTCTCCTCAACTCCCTTGTCCCCATCCGAGCCCAGCACCATGGTAATCAAGCTCTTGGGCTCAATCCCATGCATCTTCATGTAATACTGCCGCTTCGCCACGTCGTCCAGGTTCGCCATGCGACGGTCATACGCCTTGGCCGCCTGATGCCGATCATGCAGAATCATGACGTTCTTCCACGCGGAGAAGAAGTACCCCGGTTGATGCCAGAGGTCGGCGAGGGGGGGAACGAGGTCCTTATACGGCGAGTTATGCGTGTAGTTGAGGAAAAACGTAGCCAGCGCCAAGGCAAACAGGGCGCCCTAAACTCCCAACCCCATCAGTATCAATAAAGAAGAAGCAAAAGTAAAAAGAAGAGAGAATTCCCACCATGGTGATGCAAGTATGCAGCAACCGACTATGCCACACCCAATGCGCCCAGCTCCCCTCGGGCGCCATAACCCCAGGATAATCCCGCGATCTCCGCCTCGCCACCTCGGCCGCCGAGAGCGGAGGAGCGTAGTGCTTCGGCAAGCTGCTGGTTCGAAGCCGCGATCCGTGCGACGGCGGGTTGAACTTGGCCGGCTTCTCCAGCACGATGGTGCCGTCCCCCGACGCCGACGACGACGATGATGATGATGATGACGAAGACCATCGCTTCATCGGAGGAGGCGGGAGGCGGATTCGGCTGCTTCGGACGACTACATCAGTCAGTAGACGCATCGACGACGACGACGACGACAACGACGATAGCATCGATGACGACGTCATGGCGTCGATGCTCGTCGCCGATTCTGCCCACAATCTCTTCCATTCTTCCGTTCCACTCCCTCGGCGCTAAACCCGGTTTTTCCCGCTCCCTGTCGCCGCCACCGTGGCTGAGCCGCCGCCCGAGTGCGTAATTCCACCCTCCTGATTGGCCACCATCGCCGTTATCCGTGGCGCAGCACCCTCCCTAATGCGTGTTTTTTTTTTTCCCCTTCCCTCTCTTAGGTTCATGTCTTTTACTCGCCCTTGTTGTGCTGCCTGCATCTATCAAGCTGTCATTAAAGAAAAAGTCGATTCCGTTTTTCTCTCCTCCCCCTTCTCCTTTTCCTCCCCCTTCCTTCTTCCTCCTCCGTCGTCTTTTCACGTTTCCTTGCAGCGTTTGTTCAGCGCTCCTTGATCCTTTCGCCTCTACCTTAATAATCTCCGAAGCCTCTGGTCGCAATGGCTGGTGGTGGTAAGTTGCCCTCTGTCTTCCCTCACTTCTCCATGGCAAGTCCGGCAAACGGGAAGCGGAGCGGCGAGACTCTTCAATGGCCGACCTGGCAGCATGAGAATCGAAGCCCGATGAGCCGACGAGACGCGCGCCATTCATCACCCATGGTCGACGACCTCGTGAGAGCCAACCAAGGAAGCTCCATCACGGCCGCGCCCCCTTAGATAACCGCCGCTCCGCTCCGCTCCATGCCTCCAAAAAAGACGACCATCTACCTCCCCTCCCAAGAGCAGCAACTGACGTCGTCATTCCCCCCCCTTCAGGCGATAGCAAGAAAGGCGCCGGCCTCTTCAAGACGCGCTGCGCCCAGTGCCACACGGTCGAAAAGGACGGCGGCAACAAGATCGGCCCTGCCCTGCACGGTCTCTTCGGCCGCAAGACCGGCTCCGTCGAGGGATACTCGTACACCGACGCCAACAAGCAGGCCGACGTCACCTGGGACGACAAGACGCTGTTCGCCTACCTTGAGAACCCCAAGAAGTACATCCCCGGCACCAAGATGGCCTTTGGAGGCCTCAAGAAGGAGAAGGACCGCAAGGACTTGATTGCGTCAGTCATTTCCAAAACCTTTTTGTGCAACATGAGCTGACAATTCGCCACCAGCTTCCTCAAGGAGTCCACAGCTTAGAAGACATGACCCGCGGCGTGTACGTTTCAACGATACCACTTTTTCGGATAGACGCGGCCCTTGTATCATAGAGGATCCAGACAGCTACCTAGACTAGTTGCGCCGGGCACCGAAGCTGCGTGCCTGGCGCCAACACAACTCCCCTTCTTAGACATACCCAGGCCAGGTGTCCCTCTGTCAACAATATCGTCTCTCCCTCAGCCAAGGTTCGCGTAGACCGACCGATCCTTCACGCTCGCCCGCGTGTTGGCCAAGGCGTACTCCCAGTCCACCTCGCCAATGATGCGGTCCGACGTCGCCCCTTTCTTGTGTCGATCCACCCGGTGCTCGGCTGCCTTGGTGTGCAGGCCGGCGAGGTCAGCGCCGCTAAAGTTCGTGCAGCGGGCGTCCAGGGCGACGGCTTCCAAGTGTCGGATCGTCCCCTCGTCCTTCTTCTGGTGCCGCGAGCGGTAGATGGCGCGAAGGATGTCGACGCGCTCTCTCGGTGTCGGGAGGTCCACGAGGACCTGCACGCCTAGGCGACCCGGTCGCAGCAAGGCCTCGTCAATCATGTCCGGCCGGTTCGTCGTTGCGATGACGTAGATACCCGTCCGATCCTTGGCGCCGTCGAGTTCCGTGAGGAGGGCGTTGACGACCCTGGCTCCCGTGTCGGTAGACGACGTGTTGCGCGGCGGGGCGATGGAGTCGATTTCATCGAAGAATAGGATGCAAGGTTTGGAGGATCGCGCCCTGTCAAACAGTTCTCTCACGGCCCGCTCCGACTCGCCCACGAACTTGTTGAGCAGCTCCGGTCCGTTGATGAGAATGAAGCTGGCCTGAGCTTGATTAGCGACGGCCTGCGCCACCAGCGTCTTGCCGCACCCGGGCGGGCCGCAGAGAAGCACCCCTTCGGGCCGGACCAGACCATAGCCCTGGTAGAGCTGCGGATTCTTGATGGGACCGATGATGGATCTCTCGAGCCGCTTGCGTGCCTCAGCGAGGGCGCCCACTTGATCCCAGGTGACGGCGGGTATCGCCGTGAAACCTTCCTTTCTCCCCGAAGGCGTGAATTCCTTCAAGGCGGCCTTGAAGTCGTCCATGGTCACGCGAGCGAGCGGATCAGGATCGGGAATGGTCCTGGCGAGCAAGTTGCTTGCGTCAGGAGCTTCGGCCGCATCGCGTCGGCTTCGAACATGGTCGAGATTATCCTGCATGGCTCCTGCCGGGAGGCGAGCATAGCCCGTACGTATCCCGAATTCGACGCCAGCAAGGGTCACGATCGTGGCGAGGTCAGCACCGACGTATCCGTGCGTCAACCTGGCGAGCTCGGCGAGGTCCACATCTTCAGCGAGCATTGAGTTCCCGGTCATGGCTCGGAGGATTTCCCGTCTGGACTCGCAGTCGGGCATCTGCATGTGAAGGGTTGTCTCTAGCAGGCCAGACTCTAGAGCGTCTGGGTCGACGTCGGCAAGCCGACTTGTGGTGGCGATGACGAGCACAGGGCCGTTCTTGGCCGAGCTGTGGTGAATGCGCTCCATCTGAGTCTCAAAGGCGCAAGTCGCTGCCCGGGGGAGGCGGTCGCCATGACTGGAGGAGCTTGGTCGAGGCATGTATCGATCAATACGCTCGATCAAGACGATGCTGGGGGCGAGGCTGATGGCAGTGTCGAAAGCCTCGGAAAGATTCCTCTCGGTACGGTCCGGATCCTCGCGGAAGCAGCCTTTCAAGGAGACCAGGGGAACACCGAGCTTCATGGCCATGTTCCTGACCATGGTTTTTTTTCCGACGCCCGAAGGCCCCGCAAGCAGTACGCCAGGCGTAGGCCGCGGGCAGATAGATCTGTAGGGCTCTGAGCCGCTTAGAGCAGCACAACAAAAATTCTGAAGCTTGCTGAAGACTTCATCGACGCCACCCAAAGGCTGCGACCGCCCCGGATGCTCGACGACGAACCGTCTCGACTTGTGCTGCTTTGTCGACTGGGACTTGTCAGGTTTGGCCTGCGATACGGCGGCGTGCCCGGCGGTCCCGGTAGTAAGTCCTTCTCGGATGTTGTCGTCGTCGTCGTCGGCTTGTCTCGACTTGTGCTTCTTTCTCGACTGTGATTTGTCAGGTTTAGCCTGCGATACGGCGGCGGGCCCAGTCCCATTACTTCGTTCTCTTCGGATGTTGTCCTCGTCGTCGTCGTCGTCGTCGGTCTGGGTGCGCCTCTTCTTCGTGGCCGGCTGCCCGGTCGAGGAGCTCCGCGATTCAGGGTCGGTATGCCACAGCTTCACCATTTGGCGGTTCAGCAGGAATCCTCCTCTCTCTGCCTTGGCCTCGACGGCCGAATCGGACCCGTCCGACGCATCATTTTCCAGCTCTTGCTTGCGAATCCTGAGAGCTTGGTCGATGGCGGCCTCGAGAGATCGCTTCTTAAGCCTCGCGAGGCTAGAATTGGACGCCTTGATTGCTTCGTAGACGGCGGATACCGATGGAAAGGGCCTGTCGGGCGACGCGGCTTCGAATTTCGCGATGATGTGATAGACGTCTCGATCGAGGGTCGTGCGGAAGCCGAGCCCGGGTTTCTTCGACATGATGAGTTTCTGGAGTTTCTTGTGGAATTCAAGGGGCTCTATAGATGCAGAGAGAAGCAGGTAGGTAGGAAAAAATCAGTGGCAGTGCCAAAGGCGATGAAAATGGTTGGAAGGAAGAAAAAGTCGGCCAGCAACCCCTCTATAAAAATACTGCTACTCGCCCTCGGCGGACTTTCCTTTTTGGGCGGCTAACCACTTCCTTCCACAAACACCCGGAGTCACGTGGCCCGTCACCCTCTACCCAGTTGCCCATCGACGGCTACAGGTCACGTGCACGCAACGACGAGCAAGTTCATCAATGCCGGCCTCGACAGCTCCGTCCAGACGATGCGAGTCAAAATGTGGAATCGGGAATCGGCACGAGTACGACGACGTGTCCTCTAGAGGGAACCCTGCCATCTCGAGAGTCTTTGCAAGGTCCAGAAAGCGTCGACCATTGTGGGCCAGCACCGATTCGCACTCGAGGCTTCTATCTACCTACAGGTTATGGTTTTCGCCAGAAAAGCTGGGATAGGACGCGGCCTCGAAGGGCAAGCATAGCTTGCGCCATCATCTATTATTCAGAATTTAGGCCCGGACGTACTGAAGCTTTCGTGCTGCTGCTGTCCTTGGATCCCGTGCATCGATAGACTCGCACGACAAATAAGTCTCAAGGTTTGCCGGCTTACTGCCCTTTACGCTCCTTACCTGATGATGATGTCGTCGGTGACACCCATCTCTCCAGCTTACTGGCAGGGATGTAACGCCCATTCGTCAAATCATTCGAGTCGGTCTACCTGCGTGCTACACGCCGCGTAATACAAACCGTCCGGCCTCCATGCGTCTTGAAAGAGGCCGAAGCCGGGAGAAGAGCGAAATACGGAAAGCAAGGGTCGAGAAAGGAAAGGAAGCGCGGCTAAGAGAACATCCAGACTTGGACCCAAGATGGCTCGCCCAAACAGAAACGCCTTGTAGTAAAGCTGACAGCTTCTTTCCAGTCCGCCGTCTCGTTCTGGGTCGCGCCAGGACCCAAAGAGACTTTTTCCCCTTCGGCACTCGTGTACTTTTGAACCGCTGGCTGAATCAGAGATGGTGTCGAGGTAGTCGTGGATAGCAAGCACGGGTTGGCAGGCCGAAGACAACTCGGGCAGAGATGCTCAAGGTTCCGCACCCGGGTGCTTCCATCGAGCTTCATGCGTGGTGTGACAGCAAGTCTTATGTGAATGCTGATGTTGAATTCTGTGTATATATATGGCCCCGTGTGGGTGCCATTGCTGAGTCTCTCGAAAGGCATCCTACCTATGGACTTAGACTTGTATGTACAATTTTATTCACACGTTCGCCTATATAAACAGATAGATATACGCTGCTTTCTCCTTCCCTTGTGCTTCCCCTCCGAAAGCCTCCACAAGACATCCAGCTCGTCATGAGACCCGGAGACTGGACCAGTCTGGCCCTAGCGGTATCATGGACGCTCCAATATCCCAGCCAGATCCAGGCCAGATTCTCAAGCAAGAGGCCTCCCCC
The DNA here is from genome assembly GCA_002591395.1 of Ophiocordyceps camponoti-rufipedis. NCBI lineage: Eukaryota > Fungi > Ascomycota > Sordariomycetes > Hypocreales > Ophiocordycipitaceae > Ophiocordyceps > Ophiocordyceps camponoti-rufipedis. Next base: position 15,737 of record NJES01000113.1, on the reverse strand, counting down.
GACAGACGCCCCAGAGGTGTATCAGGTGCCTGCCGTGGAGCCCAGCGTTCTCTACTTCATGTGTGCCCTCGCCCCCGGCCCGAGCTGGCTGCGTGCCGCGGGCGGACTGTCCCCTCGACTGCCGGACCCGAGCCCCGACGAGGCATGGGGCTACGCCACCGTCAGCGGCTTGGGCGGCGCCTGGGCCCAGCTCTGGAGGGACTGGATGGACCGGACGGCGCTCGAGGCCAACTGGGACTTTGCATCGACCTTGTACTTGTACGAGGTCTCGACGTGTCCCAACATCGTCTCTCATTATAGCCAGCCGGAGCTGAATCGCGCGTACTGGGCCTTAGGCGGCTTCCTGTGGTCGCAGGTGGTGAGATACGCTGCCTTGAACCCGGGCGACGACATGCAGAACCCGTCGTGGATCAACAATAGCGACTTCAACGCGGATTGGGAGTCGTTCCACACCAGCGGCTGGCAGCCCGAGCTCTCGGGCTACAGCCTCGGCCATCCCATCTGGCGCGATGGCGACTGGATGGACCGCGTGCCGGCAGTGGCTATGACGCGCCACGAGCAAGCCCTCCTCTTCGTCAGGGGCATTATGCAGAACACGCTGCTCAGGAGCCTGTTTGATTGGCGTGGCGATTTTCCCCTGGTCCGCGTCTCAGACTCGGCCTTGTCAGTCCCCTTGTCCGAGATCGGCGGACAGAGCGCGATAGAAAGCTTCCAGCTGGATACGCTGAGGTTGCCCGACGACGTGGCGCGGACGCTTAGAGAGAAGGAGAGGTTGTCCGGGGAAGCGTGTCGCGTCATCTCTCTGGCCATCAGTCTCTCCGTCTGGAAGCACATCGACCACCAGTCTCACCGACGAGGATGGAGACAGACAGGTGCGTGGGAGCGGACAAGACACCAAGATCGAACTAACGAGAGAACAGGGGTAAGACACGGCGACGAAGAGTACTGCCAGGCGGCAAAGGAAACGAACCAGTGTGTCTCAGACGCAGAGGCGGACGACTGTCGTGCCCTGAGCAATGCCATCGGCAAGCTCAAGGCGGCCAGCCTGACCAACACCCGGAGCTATGGCACCGAGGGCCTGCCGAGGACAGCCTGCAGCCGGCTCAGGAGAATCAGATTCATCCTGGACATCGCCGACGAGCATGGCGCGGGGACGTACGACGAGATATCAGCCAGGGTCGGCATATCGTCGAGCTTCATCATCGCCGATGAGCCTCATACGCCGTCGAGGGGAGATTCGATACAGTCGGAGCTGAGTTTGAAGGAAGGTTTCCAGTCTGAGACGGTGGCTGTCAACGAGATTGACCGCATCTCCATCTCTGCCAGACGCGTCAACGTGTTTGGTGCTGACTGGTGGAAGATCAAAGGTGAGTTTCCCTCTTTCAAGAAGACGACGACGGAAGATGGCTCAAGACTTTGCAGGCGTCCGTCTCGTCGGCCAATGCAGCGACTCTCTCACCACGATCCAGCTCGACAAGTTCGCGTCCATCAACCAGCAAGTCCAGAGCGGAAGCGAGTGGCAGACATGGACCGAGGTCTGGGCCGGCCCCGTCTGGCCCGAGGACTGGAACGTGGCCAACTACTGCACCCACCTGGAGAGTGTCGAGATCGAGGTCCAACTTGGCAGCAGCTTGGCAGCCGGCACCTGGGATGACATTATGGTCCAGGTCGGCCACCAGGAGCTGACTATGATGAAGCAGCCCTCAGCCGGGGCTTACAAGAGGACGCGAGTCGACCTGAAGCAAGCCTTCGGAGCCGCTGATGGCGTCATATCCGTGACGCAGCCCATCAAGTTCTCCGTCTTCTCCGTGCCCGACGGACGCGCCATCGGAGACTCGTGGAAGTTGAGAGGCAAGCCCATGGAACGATCCCTCCGGTTGTCTGTGCCTTCTAACGCGACGCGTGCTGCAGGCATCACCTTTCGATCTCGATGTCAGCGGTCTGGCAAGGTTTACAAGATCGACAAATATGCAGACATCCAAGTGTGGCGCCTGCGTGACGAAGGACACGAAAGCCACTTCAGCGGCAAAGTTTCGTTGAGAGACTGGCAGGAGGAGTCGAAGACGGCGGCGAATTACCACGAGATGCCTCTCGGTGATTGGCTCAAGCCCATCGTAGTCGACAGGGGGAGGGTGTAAAGGGGTAAGTCTGACTGTTCTCCTTGAGTCGAACAGCAGGTCTTTGTCAGTCTTATTTCACTTGTTTGTACTAAGAGCGAGGGCTCAATCGAGAGTGATTGGGCATACCTATCTATGCATTATCGTCTCGATGGTGAAGATGCAGAGAGAGTCATGCCGCTGCTCACTCGGACATTCTTTCGTAATGGATTGCTCTTTAATCTTTGGCGCGCTGAGGCAACGGTTGGACAGCCGCTGTTTATTATGAAAGCCGCTTGCAGCAGCCAATTTCAAGAGATTGACAAGAGACGTCGTCATGGCCGACGTTCCTATCACTCTGGTCAGCCACTCGAGGGGCAAAGACGACAGCATCCGAGTCAAAGAATGGCCCGAGGGCCGTCCCGCGACTTTGTTCAACGATGCCCATGTAAGCCAACAGCTCCCTCCGCGTCGCCCGGTCCGCAACTGAGGCTGGAGACAAGGCAGTGGCAGAATGGCTGGCGCAATACGTACGGTCCGGCGAGGCCGATGATGCGCCGCGGCTCTTCCTGCTCTCATCCGCCTCCAGAGAGTCCCTGGATCTGCTCGAAGGTCTGTACAAGACGTACGTCGAGGACGGAAAGACTCCCCCGGACCAAGTCCCTCACACGCCGGCTTCCCGACGCGGCCACGAGCGTAATCGAGCGTACGTCCTGGTCGGACCCCGTCAGATGATGCAGATTTCGCCAGCAATGGACTCGTCGCCCCCTTCGCGCATACTCTGGGCCTTTACAAGCCAGGGAGCGCAGTGGGCCGGGATGGGAGTCGAGCTCCTCGACAGCAACGACGTCTTCCGCCAAGCCATTCGTCGCCTAGATGCCTCCCGCACCAGTCTGCCCTCGCCCCCGGCCTCGACAATAGAAGGTAGGCAAAAAGGGAACAGGGCGCCCTGAGGGATCGGTGCTGACTCAAACACACGGCAGCCGACCTGCGAGATCCGACCATCTCCAATCGGCTTTTCAAGGTCCCGCAATTTCGTCTTACGGTTGCGGTGCAGATAGCGCTTGTCCAAGTACTCCGCTCGTGGAACCTCGCCCCGGACATGGTCATGGGTATCTCGTCGGGCGAGACGGCGGCGGGTTACGCCTGCGGCGCTCTTTCGGCCGAAGCCGCCATCGCCATCACGTACTCGCTGGCCATTTCAGGCCTAACGGAGAAAGACGAGCAGAAGACTGGACGGTTTGCAGTTCTCAGCCTCGGGCCGCAACAGGTGACTCCCTACCTGGAGCCGGGCGTCTTCTTGGCCGCCAAGTTTAGCCCTTTCGAGGTGGCGTTGAGTGGCGTTGCAGACAAAGTTGAAAAGGTGCTTGACAACATCAGGGCGCAGCAGCCGGATGTCCTGATCACCACCTATCCCTCAGGATTAGCCTGGCATTCTTGTGAGTTGTCGTCCCCCGTCCTAGTCGACGCCTAACCGATACATCAGGCCACGAGGATTTCGCCAAGCACATGCCGGCATTCGAGGAGGCGACGCAACCGCTCATCCAGGCTGCCGAGCCGACCGTTCCCTTCTTCTCCACCGTCACGGGCGGGAGGCTCGAGGGCTCAGGTTTTCTGGTGCCGTCGTACTGGCGCGCCAATTTCGAGGGCACGATCCACCTCCACAGCGGCTTCAGAGCCGCCATCGGGGACCGTCTTGACCGAGTGCTTGTCATCGAGATCGGTCCCCATACATCTCACAAGCGCCCCATCAGGCAAATTGCCGACGAATTGGGCCTCGACCTCGTCTACCTGCACACTCTGGAGCGGGACGTCAGTTGTCGACAGAATCTGCTCCGTCTTTCCGGCCAGCTCTTTCAGCACAAGATAGCGATACCAGGCGTCGACTAGAGCCATCTTCACAGGTTGTCGCAGTACCCGGCAAGGGAAGGAAACTGTGCGTAGGTGTATTCGAGGAGGCCTCTTCCATGGCGGTACTGCCACATGGAGCTTCTGGACCTCGGGAGCTTGGAAAAGAGAAACATTGATCCGTAGGTATCTATTCCGCAGTGGCACAGTCGATGGCCTCGTTCTGCGTGCAGTATTCGTACATCATCTGAACCGGAAGAGCTCGCACGCCGCGAGCCACCATGCGCCAGGGCGCCGCCTCCAGTTGACAGCGTCTTTGGCCGGGGAGCAGTAGTCGGCGAAGGGGTATTCGTAGGCCTTTTGGTATTGCGCGCCGTTGCCACCAAAAAGTTGAACCACTGGCCACGTCCGCAGTCGAGGTTGTCAGTAGGCTGCCTTGTCCGTCGCTGAGTCATTGCTTACTAATCCAGTCTTCGCCGGTGACGACGACCGTCTTCGTCCCGTCTGCCTCCTGTCGTCGACGCTGCTCCTATCTATTCCTCATCACCATCCCATCATGGGGGCCAAGACCAGCAAGGTCACGGCTCAAGACAAGTAAATCCTCCCCGCCAACATGTTCCCTCCCCCGAAGCACGGCCGAACTTCCCTCGTCTGACCCGTGCGTTTCAACCAGGGCCATCCTCGACTTGAAGAACCAGCGCGACAAGCTCCACCAGTACCAGCGCCGCATCACCGTCCTCACCGACAAGGAGACGGATGTGGCCCGCCAGCTGCTCGCTCGAGGCGACAACAAGGGCGCTCTCGTCGCCCTGCGCCGCAAGAAATACCAGCAGTCCCTCCTCACCAAGACGGACGCCCAGCTGGAACAGCTCGAGAAGCTTACGGACAGCGTCGAGTTCGCTCAGATACAAAAGGATGTCGTATTTGGCCTGCAGCAGGGCACCAAGGTGCTCAAGGAGATTCACGCCGAGATGGGCGGCATCGACAAGGTCGAGAGGCTGATGGGTGAAACGGCCGACGCCATCGCATACCAACAGGTAATGGGGAAGCCCTCGTTCTTTGTTTTTGGTCTCTTGGATGACGATCCGCTCATTCTGTCTTCAGGAGGTCAGCGACATGCTGGGAGGTCGCATCTCCACCCAAGACGAGCAGGATGTCGAAGATGAGCTGGCGGCGCTGCAGGCCGACGTTACCGGACAACAAGACGGGGAGCTGCCGTCTGTTCCCATCGCACAGTTGCCCGACCGCCAAGAACATGTCGTCTCGGAAGAGCAGGAAAGACCAGCCATGCTCGCGGCCTGAGGGTATCGATCCCGGTTGCATTTCCCCTGAAAATGCCCTCTTTATAAGGGCGCAGCAAGCATTCATACTTTGGCGTCTGGGGCAGGCCCATCTATCTATCATTTTACAGCCTTTTGTTTCCCCTTTTCCGCTTGTTCATCGTCTTAACCGCCATATTTAGCCGTGAGCTTCTTCATGATGGACATGGCGCCGCCGCGATAGCCGCCGCCGAAGATGGCGAAGTGGTTCAGATGATGATATCTATCAAAGGCCTCTTGCGTCAGACGGCCGCCTGATGAAGAAGTGACGACTCACAACTCGTATAGCATGATGCGATGTTCCCATTCGGCCACCGGTTCGGCCTTGGGAACGAGCTTGTGATACTCGTCCCAGAAGACGGGGCCGAAGCCGCCAAACATGCGCATGATGCCCAGCTCGTACTCGGAGTGGGCGTACGCAGCCGAGGGGTCGAAGACGACATTCTGGACGGCACGGCCGTTACCAATGCGTCCCGTGCCGTGATTGCCGTTCCATAGGTCGCCGTGGACGACGACGGGGACGACGGGATGGCGGAGGCGGCCCTCACCGAGAAGCCGCGGGACGACAAGCGCGGCAACTTTTTCCACGGCATCGGCCAGTTCGGCGTCCGGGCCGTGGTTGGCGACGCCGGCGCGCAGGACGGCGCGGAGGCGATTATCGGCGTAAAAGTCGGCCCACGACATCTTCCAGCCGTTATCCTGAGCCGTGTCGCCGCAAAAGGTGGAAACGGGGAAGCCGAAGACGGGCGTGTCGTGACCGTCCGGTACGGGGGCGGGCGTCGTGTGCAGCCTGGCCAGCTTGGCGGCGAGCGAGAGGGTGGTGGAGGGCTGGGAGCAGAAGTCGACGAAGTCTGTGACGAGGAAGAAGCGGTTCGGATCCGAGGCTAGGGCTCCGTGGGCGTGGGATTTGGGACAGAAGTCGGGGACGGCGTGGTGGATTGCGTTGAGAGACGCGTGTTCGCCTTGGTTGTTAACCCCCAGCATTCGACTTGTCATATCACATAGATGAGAAAAGGGAGGTGCACGAACCGCGAAACATGCGCTCCGCCTCGTTGCCAGCGGCCGTCTTGACGAAGAGCATCCGTCGTTGCCCGTCCATGACCGTCGTCAGTTTAAAGGTAGACGAAAAGGCCGACGTGCCGTGCGGAACCATGTCAGAACGGGAAGCATCGAGGCCGAGGGCGTCGACGATGGCGTCGTCGACCATCATGGTGCCTGTCTGTGCCGTCTTTGGAATTGGCTGAGGGAGGAGAGCTGCGGAGATGACGTCGGTCACTGTGTAACGAGGTAAGTGAGTATGCAGCTGTCGAGGTGCAGATATGTCATTGTACAAAGTTGTATTCAAACCGAGTTTGACAAACGCTGCCGTCGCCAGCTCCATCTCCATGTACATAATATATCCATCCAATCCCTTCTAAACCCAACCCAACTCCTGAACCGACAATCCCCTTGATAGACATGTCCCCTCCCTTGTATCCGTGAACACCTCTCCATCTCCTTCCTCCCCCTACTTGTGCGCCCATTCGATATGCGTCGTCGTGTAAGAGTCGTCGTCCTCGTCATTCTCGCGCGTCTGCGGCGGCGAGGCCCTTCTTCGGGGAGGAGGGGCGTTGAAGCAGGCTGCGCAGGGGCAGGCCGAGGTGGTGTTTAGGGGAGGGGGGGGTGGGAAGTGGCGAGAGAGCCAGCTTGAGGTTGAGGAGGGCATGGCGGTGTGTGTGTCTCTGCGTATGTGTGTGTGTGTGTGTGTGTGTGTGTGCCTCTCTCTCTGTCTCTCTGTCTCTCTGTCTCTCTCTCTCTCTCTCTCTCTCTCTCTCTCTCTCTCTCTCTGAGCGTGTGTTTGTGTGTGCGTGTCTGTGGTGTGAATGTGTGTCTGTGTCTGGTATTTGCCTCTCCAGATATCACAACTCCCCTCAACACCACCAACCCTCAGGACAATCGCCCTATTTATCCCTCCTCCCCCAAAAGGCCCCCAAGCCATTCGTCCACCTGCAGGGTCCCGCCTCCTGACCAAGAAACATCCATGCCATGCACACTCACCTCACCTGCCCGCCTGCATGCATGCGCAAGACAACTCACTCCCCGAGCTTCTTCCGACTCGCCTGGAAGCCCGTGCCTAATTTCTCCCTGTCTCGTTTGCTTCCGCCTCTTTTCTTCACCTGTCGCAGACTGGCCAGCCACGGGCGGATCACGGATTCCGGCCCAATGACGTCCGTTGGCGGCGTCTCGGCCCGGTGTGCCCGCTTTATATCCCGGGACCCCCGGCATACGGCCGCTCTTCTCATCCGAGACAGGCTTCCTTGCGGCCGAGCGTCGTCACACCTCATCCGTACCTACGAAATACATAGATACGAGCCGCATGTGGTCCGCCGTCGGCGTCTGGGGCCCAACGGACCGTGATAGACATGCCCGATACTCATGTCCAACTACCTCCTTTCAAGCATGCTTCACCGGCTGACGGCAAGGTCGCTTCGTCCCTCCTTGCAGTGTTCCAGATCGTTACCCGCCCTCTCACTCAACCCTCTACCGAAACAAAGAACCGTGACGCGCACAGGAACATGAACCTTCCACATCCCTGCCCAGTGACCATACATACCTCCATACCCCTACCAGACCAATCCACCTACCCTGCACCCAGTCTCTCACGCAGCTCCCTTCTAGATGCCCAGGGAAAACTCGACGCCGACGTCCATGTCGCGGGCTGCCCACCCAGTATCAGCATCTCGTCACTGATCTCCGGACCAGACTCACCAAGCTTCACCATCTTGGACAGCTGCACCGCCTTCTCGGCCGCGCTCTGCAGGTCGTCGATGGAGAAAATCTTCATGCCCGACTCGTTAATCAGCTTGTGCGCCTGCTCCACGTTGGTGCCCTGAAGACGCGCGATGATGGGAATCTTGAGGTTGAGAGTCTCGACCGTCTTGATGAGCCCGTTGGCAATGTGGTCGCACCGCACGATGCCGCCAAAGATGTTGACAAAGATGGCCGTCACCTTGGCGTCGCTCGTGATCAGCTCAAAGGCCTCCTTGATGGCCGCCGGCGTCGCACCGCCTCCGACGTCGAGGAAGTTGGCCGGCTGCCCGCCGTTGAGCTTGATAATGTCCATGGTCGCCATGGCCAGGCCCGCGCCGTTGACCAGACAGCCAATGTCGCCGTCGAGCTTGATAAAGTTGAGGCCCGAGCTGGCGGCTCGCACCTCGTCGGCGTCTTCCTGCGTCGTGTCGCGCCACTCAAACACCTCCTTCTGCCGGAAGTCGGCGTTATCGTCGAAGCCAAACTTGGCGTCCATGCACAGAACCTGGTGATCCGACGTCTCCGATAGCGGATTGATCTCAATCTGCGTCGCGTCGCGCTCCTCGAAGATCTTGTACAGCTTCTGGATCGTCTCCTTTGCCTCCTCGACGCACTGATCGCTAAAGCCGAGCTTGGTGGCGATGCCGCGCGCCACGTCATCCGTCACGCCCTTGTTGATGTCAATGTACGTCGTCACAATCGCCTCCGGGTTCTCCTTGGCCACCGTCTCAATGTCCATGCCGCCCTGCGACGACGAGACGATGACGGGCGTCTGCGAAGTGCGGTCCATGAGGATGGCCAGGTAGAACTCGCGGCGGGCAAACTTGCGCTCGCAGATGTAGACGGCATTGCACAACCGGCCACCCGCTCCCGTCTGCTTGGTCACGAGCTTGTGGCCGATCATCTGCTGGGCGAACATCTCGGCCTCGTGCGGCGAGTAGATGACACGGACTCCGCCCTTGAGGCCGTTGTCAAACGTCCCCTTGCCGCGGCCGCCCGCGAGCACCTGGGCCTTGATGACCATGTCCTCGCTGCCGATATTTTTGGCAACCGCCTTGGCCTCCTCGGCCGACTGGGCCACGGAGCCCTTGGGAACGCCGACGCCATACTGTCGAGGTCAAAAGCCCGTCAGTTTCGACAGTTCAGGACAAGGGAAAACAAAGAGTCGCTTCTACCTGGCGTAGCAGATCAGCGGAACGGTACTCGTGGATGCTCAGCGCCCGCCGCTGCTGGGCCACACCGGGGATGCGGGCCGACGGCGCGACTCGGGCCTGCGACGGAGTAAGAGAGGTCAGCCTGTCATGAAGCTCATGATACGAGACCGATACGGTCCCGGAAGCATCGGGCACGTGGTAGAGCGCACCTTGGAAGCCTTCAGAGCCGACGCTAGGGCGCGGCTGTGGCCGAAGCGGAACATGATAAGGCGAGGTTTTGCCACGCGCTGATTGACGCGAGAGCCGACGGATCGACGAGAGTTCGAGTGTGTGACGGACGAGATTCGCCTCGAGGCAAGGCAGTGAGCGAAAAAACAAAAAAAAAGCTCAACTGAGAGTGGGTTTCCAGCAGAAAGAGCTCCATCCGAGCTTTTGGACCCGCGTTCCACCGATGATGGCCGTCGGAATTTTGATTCGCCGTCACCGATGATGGCCGTCACTGTGGACTGGCTCATTGTCCGCTCACAACCAACGACAACAGAAGAAGGGTGCAGCGCAGAGCAGCGTCCAGTTTGCAGATTCAAATCTTGATCTACGTCCATCCCTTCCAGACCGTCCCGAGAACTCGTCCCTTGTCGTCGAAGCGGACACCCTCGCTCTTCAGCAGCCGCCGCTTCTCGTCAAGCGTAATGCCCTCGCCCTCCCGCGGCCACCTCCCCTTGAAGCCGCCCAGCGTCATGCCCGTCGCCACGACGCGGTGGCAGGGAACGTCGGGCGCGAACGGGTTCCGCCGCAGTGCGTTGCCGACGGCCCTCGGCGAGGAGCCGACGTGGGCCGAGAGCAGGCCGTAGGTGGTGACGCAACCTCTCGGGATCTGGCACAGGGCTGTCCAGACGCGCTTCTCAAACGAGGTGCGGTTCGAACCGGCGATGAGACCCAGCGCATCCCTCGACTGATCCTTCGAAAGCCATGAACTTGCCGCGCTCGTGCTGGAGTTCGAGTTGCTCGTGCTGGAAACGCTGGGAGAGACTTTTCTGGAACCATCATGGTTCGTCCGCCGCTTCCTGATGCCGTTCATGTCGTGACCTGGGCGAGATATTACGCCACGTTTTCAACAACCCGCGTTATGCCCGACACACCGAGGCCGGTAACTCGATTTCGAGTGATGAACTCTGCGAGACAATTTCTGGAGACTGCCGCGAGAATAGTCCGGCCTGTATTGCTGCGCTGATGAGCAGAAGAGTCTGAGTCGGGCATTTCCCCGTCTGATCGGGCGGCGCGCATTGCCTTGGTCGACGCCAGGTCACGTGATACACATCCGGACCCAGATGCTGCTACCTGCAGCCTACCAACCGCCACGGGGCCTAGAATAAGACGGAAGAAAGATGGTAGAAAGAAGAGAAAGACGAGAGGAATACTGCGGGGCGCATGACGTCCAAAGTAAGAGGGAAATTACCTATGAAAAGACCCTGAATCATCGCATCTGAGGATAGATCAACGTTTCGTAAACACTCGACTTCCATTCAGGATTCCAGCGCCCAGATGATTGCCACCAACTCGCTAATCGATGCTGCATTCTACTTGGCCTCCGCTCTATAACCCTCTTGTGTCATTCTGCTGGCAGCCATGTCCCGGTTGATACAAGAGGTTGCCCGTCACGTATCAGCACGGCCAGCTGACAGGACTGCTATACCATGAAAGACTCGCCGCAGCCGCATTGCTCCTCTGCAACAGTTAGCCGCCATATTCTCAAAGCTCAAGTCCCAAAACGGATGCGCTTACTGATGTTGGGGTTCTTAAAGACAAATCGTTGGTTCAACTTGTCCTCAGCCCAATCCATCTCGCTGCCGATGATGCTGAAAAGAGCCTTGCTATCAATGAGAACCGTGACACCGTCCTGCTCAACCGTCTCGTCGAATGCTCCCGGCTTGTCGACGTATTCGAGGTGATAGGCCAGTCCGCTGCAACCCCGATTCCGCACGCCCACCTTGATCAGCTTTGGCTCCGGCTGATCGAGAAGAAGACGCAAGCGTTCGACGGCAGCAGGCGTCAGCCTCATGGCGGCCTTTCGCGGGCGAAACTTGGTCCGCGGCCGTACAGATTTCTGCTTCGGCGTCACGGCGCCGCCAGTCGCAGATGAGGGCGTGGCAACCTGCTGTGCCCCGGAACCGTGAGAGTCATAGCGTCGAGACGGCAGCGGCTCAGGCTGCGCGATGGGAGTCTCGGTCACGTCGGCGTTCGGAGCCGCGTTCGACGGCAGCGGGTAAGAGTGGTACGATGCGACTCGCACCGTCGGGAGAAGCCGGGCGGTGGGGTGACGGCGACAGTGTCGCAGGGCCGCGCGGGCCACGGCGAGAGAGGCCATCATCGTAGGACCATGAAGGGCGCGTTGCGACAGACAGCCACGGAGGGGAGTTGGGCAGGATGAGGAGGCGATCGCATATCTGGTGATGGTTTGCCACGGCCGGGAGTTGGTCTCTCAAAATCGGCTGACTGGGAGACCTGAGCGCGAAGGGGGGCCGGTTTCGGCCGGGCCAATCAGAGATGGTCGGTTGATAAGCTGGGGGGCAGTTACCGGGTCGATATGGAGATACTTGAGAATCACACCTACTGAGCTCATAGTAAGCCAGTACTTTGCAATCAAAAGACTAGCATCGAAGGGGCGTACTATCTAAGAGCCATGGAAACTGCTGCCGTCCATCACCATCTACCGCACAATCTGCGCTTCGCAACCTCACGAGTCACCACCTACCTACGAATACATACCACCTGGTTGATACATTAATGCGTGCCCAGAGAGCCGTCCTTATGTACATGAACTGAGCAGAGACGGCCTGGATATGTAGGTTTGTCAAAGCTGCGGTCGATGCCGAGCGAACGCCTCGCGTCATACATACCTCACTTGGCACGCTTTAAAGCCGACACCTTGCCCTCTTCCCGCTGCGGATGGCGGCTCGAGACTCGAGGCAGTAGCATCGCCATCATCGTCCCTCCAACATCGTGACGCATCATGGCCGACTCAGTGGGTGCGTCACCTGTCGGTTCAACCCCCCTGCCTATCTCGGCTGAACCGATACAGATCGAGTCTTCGTCCACGCCCTCAACACGGTCAAGAAGATACCCAAGACGGGCGCGTCACGACCCCCACCGCAGGACCGCCTGCGTCTATACGGCCTCTACAAGCAGGCCATGGAGGGTGACGTCGACGGCGTCATGGAGCAGCCCTCGCCGACGCCTGCGTTGACCGCCGAAGAGCTGCAAAGGGAGCGAGACAAGTGGCATGCCTGGAATACTCAAAGAGGCCTGAGCCGTACAGAGGCCAAGCGGAGATATGTCGAGGCCCTCATCGAGACCATGCACCGCTACGCCACCACATCGTCAGCCACCACCACCACCAGCCTTCATTTCCCTCACCGGGCCGCTGATGTCACTCTTCCAGGGATGCTACCGAGCTCGTAGCCGAACTCGAGTTCGTATGGAACCAGATCAGACAAAATTCGTCTGGCTCATCAGACGACTGCTCGCCGCGGGCGGCTAAACTTCATCAGAGCAGCACCAGCGGCCTGATCAAGGTGTTGACGCCCATGAGCGAGCAGGGCCAGGCTGAGATGCGCTCACCCGGCTGCATCGATCCCGGTGGCGACGGCAGTTGGCAAAGAAGCATGAATCGTGCGATAACCAATCTCTCAGCCGAAGTGGCGGCGCTGCGGGAGCAGATTGCGACGGGACGCGAGTGGAAGTCGAAAAAGCAACGTAGCTTGTCGGCCTGGCTCAAGTGGGCAGTGTGGAAGGTTTCCAAGCACATCGTCGCCGACTGCTTCGTTCTAGCTCTTGTCCTGCTCTGGTTGCGGAGACGCAGGGACACGCGCTTCGAGGACCTTGTGCGGGCGGCCCTCAAACTGGGCCGCGAGTATGCTCGAAGGATTCTTCCGTCTAGGTGACGCGGATATTTGATGGTCATCACGGCAGACTATTACGTGAGAGAAGAGCAGCATTGACTCCTCTCGACAGTATTCTTCGACACGTTTCCGGACTTCATCATGTCAGACGGCAGTAAAGAGGCGCCGCCGGCAAGCCCCCGTTACATATTGCAATGAGATTAGCGCACATGAGAACACAGTACAAATCTCAGATCACGACTTAACAAAGCGTGACAATCCCTGACGACTCTGCTGGATGGCTTGCCCTATAAGTACGCATAGGCACGCCCACGTCGGCATACTCGACGGTGGCCGCCATAGCTATGAAATCCTGAACGCACTCTACCATGGCGAACTCGATCACCGAAGACTTCATTTATCCTGTCCATTGGTTCGACAGCCTGCAGTTGTTCCAAGTATACTCCATGACCTTCGTCGCCCGCTTCAACGACAAGCTCGACCCCAAGAAACTGCACCAAAGCTTGCTGACCTTGCTTGAGAAGGACAGCTGGCGAGTGCTAGGGGGGCGGCTCAGAAGAACGGTATGTTAGACCTCGCTGCAACCAGCCAGGACAAGTCCCAGTTTCGCTTTGCCAACCATGGTCTAGGAAGATGGGAAGCTCGAGATCCGCGTGTCCAAAGACCAAGACGCCGTTACATTCAAGCATAGCGTCATTGCCTGTGATGCTGAGCAAGACCCCACGGGGCGTTGCATGCCGACACCAGTAGCGGACGGCCCCCAGTTCCTCGCGGTCGCACCGGTGTGTAACGTGGGCATCACAGGATGGCCAGTCGAACGGATGGACTTGTCGGAGTTTATCAAACATTCATGGCCCCTGTTGACAGTCCAAGTCACCACGTTCAACAACGCCACCTTCGTGGCCATCTCTCTGCCTCATGTCGTCATGGACGGCGCGGGCGTAGGGATCCTGCTGCAAAACTGGTCGCTCGTCGTCAACGGGAGGGAGGACGAGGTCTGCGACTTGGCCGACAACAGGGACGAGCTCTATGACCGGGCGCGACAAGCGAGCACCAAGTCATCCGACCCGACAAGTGACCTTGAATTGGGCACGATGCCCACGGGGCTTTCCGCTGTCGCCTTCAAGCTCAGCGTGCTTTTGAATAGGCTCCTCTGGAACTGGGTGTCGGGTCCTATCGAAAACAGGATGTTCTGCTTACGGGAGAAGCAGCTGGAGAAGTTGGTCCAGGCCGCCCGCCAGGAGCACGTCAATGCCGAGGACCGGGCCCCCTTCATCTCGACCGCCGACGTGGTCTCAGCCTGGATCACTCGTCTCGTAGCAAAGACTATGCGCCTGCCGCAGAACTTACTTGTGATGATCCCGGTAAACAATCGTCCCCGATTACTTCCACTGAAGTCCGGCGAAGATCGAAGCGAATGCATCCTCAACACGATATCTGCTGCTTACGCAACCTTGACTCGGCGTGAAGCCATGGGCTCTTTGGCATCCATCGCTCACTCTTATCGACGTCGGCTGCAAGAACAAACCCGGTTGCCAAATCTGAGCCGGTTCTGGTCTGGATTGAAGGAACAGGCTCTTATTTTTGGCGACGCCTACTTGATGCCTAAGGGTCCCTATTATTCGTATATGAAGATCGCATTTGACAACCACAGCAGCGCAGACTACCGCGGTCGCACTAACTTTGCCGGTGCAGTCATCCAGCGACGAGAGATGAATGGAGGAACAAAAGAGCCGGGGACCATGGTGTTCTATAAGTTGAAACTTAGCTCGGAAATATGTGCCTGGCATATGATGCATGTTTTCGGCAAGGACCTCGTGGGAAACTACTGGATGACGATGTCACTCCCGCGACGGACCTGGTCCTTGATCGAGCGGGAGCTGGAAGCGCTGTAGCTCATTTCTTGTGCCCTGGTGGTCTCCATGCAGACGGAACTAAGGCCGTTGAGAAGGAGAGCTGGGGCGGTTTCGATATGACCTAGGTAGCATTAACGATGAGAAAAGTCGGACTATTATGGTTGACGGACAACACAGTGATGCTTGTCTGCCTCTCGCGAGAACATTGGGCTCGATTCTTGCTGGTGACATCCAAACTGTGTCGAAACCGAGTGCCGGTGAAGTAGAGGCCTCTCCGTGTCTCTTTGTGACACCAAGTCATGTTGATGTTATCCTGTCAAGTGTTGATGTTTGATTCTGCGATGCTCAGAAGCTCTTCGATGACTAATGAATCAACTGCCTGGATACCTACCCTAGACGACAAGTTAGAGACGTAAACCTCCAATCTCCATCCATCCATCCACACATTCCATCTTTCAACCACCGACAATGCCTCAAGACGAACCCTCCCCTCAGCAGCAGGCCCCTCGCCAGCTAACCAGCTTCGCCCCCTCCATCTTCACGCCCCTAACCGCCGACCCAACAAGCTACACCCCGCCCACCGCCCGCGCCGCCCGCGCCGCCCAGACGCTGAGCCGACTCGACGAGCAAGCCAACGGCGTGCGCGAAAACATCCGCAGCCTGGCCCGACGGGAGTGTCTGCGCATCCTTGTGGAGGACGGAGCCGGCGATGAAGACGGTGACGGTGACGACGACGACGATGAAGACGATGACGACGACGCTGCTGCTGCTGCTG
>NJES01000112.1:0-36377 GCA_002591395.1 Ophiocordyceps camponoti-rufipedis | reverse complement strand
ATTTTTTTTTTTCAAAAAAAAAACGGGCAACGAGATTCCCCTTAGTCCCGGGGGGTCGGGGATGTTTTAAAAAGAAAGCGTTGGAAAAAAACCCCGGGGGGGGGGCCACACAAACCCCCGCGGGTTTTTTTAAAACCCCCCACGTTGTGGTGGCGTTTCCCCGATCCCCCCCCCCCCCCCCAACTGCTTCTCCTATTTCCCTCATCCGTTCGCTCCTTGGTCGCTCTCTCTTCATCACCACCTCGTGTTCTTTGTCTGCCCGTCGGCTTTTCCTTTCATCTTCTTTCTTGATCCCTCGTAATCTAGCACTTTTCGTTTTTACTTGTTCATTCTTCGTCTGCCCCTTTGTCAACAGTCAACACCCAAGTCAACACAGACTCTCTCTCACGATGCGTCTCGCGTCGATCCTCGCCTCGGCCGGCCTCGTCGCCGCCGGTAGCAACAACTACCTGGGCTTCAACTCGGGCGCCACAAAGGCCGACTACTCTGCCAAGTTCAAGGCCGACTTCGAGGCCGAGTTCCGCACCGCTCAGGGTCTCCAGGGCGCGCCCGGAAAGTTCAACTGCGTCCGGCTCTACACCAACATCCAGGCCTACTCTCAGAACGAGCCCATCCAGGCCTTTGACGCCGCTGTCAGCACTCAGACGCGTGTCCTGCTCGGCATCTGGACCTCGGGAACCTCGTCCATCGACAAGGAGCTCGCGGCGCTGCAGACGGCTGTCAAGACGCTGGGAAAGAAATTCACCGACCTCGTCATCGGCATCTCCATCGGCAGCGAGGATCTCTACCGCAACTCGCAGACGGGCGACAAGAACAAGGCCGGCGTGGGTGCCTCGGTCGAGACCATCGTCGGCTTCATCAACCAGTTCCGCCGCGAGTTCGCCAACGGACCTCTGGCCAAGGTGCCCGTCGGTCACGTCGACACGTGGGATGCCTGGACAAACGCCACCAACCGGCCTGTCATCGACAAGATCGACTGGCTCGGCGTCGACGAGTATCCCAGCTACCAGAGCGGCGAGGGCAACAGCATCGAAAACGCCGCCCGCCTGTTTGAGGAGGCCTTCCGGAAGACGGTCGGTGTCGCGGGCGGTAAGCCTGTCTGGGTGACGGAGACGGGCTGGCCCCTTTCCGGCCCGGACTGGGATCAGGCCAAGGCAAGCGTCGACAACTCGCAGCGCTTCTGGCGAGAGGTCGGTTGCCGCAAGCTCTTCAACAAGGTGCCGACCTTTTGGTACAACCTGCGCGACTCCAACCCGGCCAACAAGCTCAAGTTCGCCATCACCAAGGACCTCTCCGTCAAGCCTGCCTTTGACCTGTCGTGCCCGGCCAAGATTACGTCTGCCTCGGAGATGTCGTCGGATAACAGGACGATCTCGGCCGATACCGACTCTACCAGCACCGTCGCCGCCTCCAAGACTTCGGACGTCGGCCCGACCGCCAGCGCCGCTTCGGCTGCCTCCCACAACGACCAGACCTCGGCCTCTCCCAGCTCCAGCGGGGCGACGGGCCAGCGGATCTCTGGCACCGTCTACGCTGGCCTGCTGGTGGCCGTTGCCGCCGTCATGGTTCTTTCTTAGACTGTTTCCTTTTTTTTTGTCTTTCATAATTACCACACTGCCCAGGTTCAGAGGATTCATCACATAGACGCTCACACGCGTGGGTCAAGGGAAGACTTTGCCAGTATAGTTTGTTTCGTTTCGCTTCGGCAGCATGTGTATGACAGATTGAGAAGCACGAGAGAAGACAAGATGACACTGAGAAAAAGAATAGAGTGACATGGTCTACTGGTCATTGGCTAAGGGGGCATCCGTGGATGAAGACGACGCCGATGGAACTTGCTGGTTCACGTTCTATATACATACGCGAGCTCGGTGAAGGCGGATGAATGTAATTTGTATGGGAAACTGGCGAGGCCGTGTATTTTTCGACGGCTATACAGATTGGAGACGATAGCTGTCAATACATCATTATCCATGACACTTTCACTGTGATCATTCCACTCGTGATAGGAGAGCAAGTTCGTAAAGTTCCTTAAGCAGTCAACAACTCCACGCCACCAACGCAGTAGCCCAGACGCCAAAGTCGATCATAAACATCAGGAAAAAATAATCAAGGCTCCAGTTGCCGCCGCTGCAGACGAATATACAGCGGCCCCTTGGACCAGAGGGTCAAAACGACCTGCTTGTCAAACCAGTCACTCTGGTCGTGGGCAAGGGCAAAGTCGAAGCGCAAGAGGATCCTGGATATGATGAGGCGCATCTCCGCAAAGGCAAGGTTCTTTCCGATGCAGTCGCGAGGCCCGTGGCTGAAGGGCTTGAAGACGGCGCGGCGGTCGTCGACGAAGCGGGACTCGTAGAGCGGGTGCGTGGACGGGAGCCAGCGTTGGGGGGCGAAGGAGTCTGGGTCGGTGAAGTTGGCAGGGTTGCGGAAGGTTGCGTATTGGTGAACGTAGCAAAGGGTCTTGATGTAGGTGTCAGCACGTTGGATGTAAGGAGGACGGTGATGAGGAGGAAACGAATAGGGATAGAGGAGGAAGTTGATGGATAGAGTGATGTATGAAGACAGAAACTGAGTGAGAGAAAGAGAGAAAAGAGGAATAGAGACAACAAACTCACCCCTTCCGGCACGTACGCGCCCGCAATGACATCCCCAGGCGAAACCCTCGGCTGCGTCTGCGCCGCCGGCGGATAAACCCTCAAGACCTCATTGATAACAGCCTGAAGATACTCAAGCGAAGCAGCACGTCGCAGATCAATCTCATCCTCAGCCGCAAACGCCCCACGAATCTCAGCAGCCAGAGCGGCGTACACATCCGGATGCTGCGAAACGTGAAAGAAGAAGCCAGACAGAGCCGAGGCCGTCGTCTCACTGCCGGCGATGACGAGCGTAGGCGCGTTGGCCATGACCTCGTCGCGATCCATGCCTTCAGCGCCGTCGCGCGTCCGTCGCATCATGTAGGCCATGAAGTCGTTCTCGCCCTCGTCAGACGGGCGTGCCAGACGGGAAGCAGCCTTTTCTTGCGAGGCCTGTCTCACGACGTCGAGAGAGCGGACAGCCCGGCTGTTACCGAGCTTCTCAAAGATCCAGCCCAAGAGCGGGTAGGCCTGGGAGAAGCGGCGGAAGCCGACGCCGCGGATACCCTCGGTCACGGAGAGCATCCAGGGTTCGCGGTGGCCGTCTTTGGCGAGGCAGGAGAAGGGTTCCGAGAAGGCTAGATGGCCGATGATGTCGAGCGTCACCACGTTGAGCCACGAGACGATTTCGACGACACCTCCTTTTCCGTCGTCGTTCTCCGGTACTCGTTCAGCCAGACAGCCGAGCAGGAGGTCGACGTAACGCATCAACACGGGCTCCTGACTCGTGAGCGCACTGTCACTGAACCCGTGAGCCAGCTGCCTCCTCTGCCGTCGATGAACCGTCTTCTCAGCCGTGATGAGGCTAAGCTTGCCGTCCGGGAAGATGGAGGGCATCTTGGGAAACTCGATGGCCCGTTCCCCGCTGCCGGGCCGGTGGCCGTAGACGGCGTTCCAGCCGATGGAGCCGTCGAGAGAGATCTTATCGGGTCCGATCCGGATGATGGGGCCGTACTTGATGTGCAGTTGAGTCACATGTCGGACCCAGGTGCCGCGGATGTGGTTGGTGTATTGATGGGGGAGGGACGAGAGGGCCATGTACCAGGGGCCTGGGAAGCGGGAGAGCGGATGGAACCAGAGGCGGTAGACGGCCTGAGCTGAGAGATGGATGGCGAGCTTGTGCTCATGATCAGTGATTGAGAACGAGATACGGGGAGGATGAGGGAGAAGAGGTTAGCTAGCTACCAGGATGGATAAGAGGGCCAAGACGTGCGTCCAGTTGCCATGAAGCTGCCACAAGCCGCGAAGGCCACCGTCAAATTCGACAACGTCCAAGAAACCCATGATGCAGGCAGTAGAATGAGCAAGACGCGATATCGTCACCAAGCAACAACCCCCCTTTCCCCTCCCAAAACCGAGGCAGACGCACCAAGACCTTTATAGTCCCCCTTCCCCCCCATTGCGATACTCAGCCTACCTACGGACCCAAACCACAACCCGTCCATCACCCACGTAAGCTAGCAGACCGCCCCCCAGGCGGGAAGTCGGCACTTGGAGGGCGGCCGAAGGGGACCCGAGCAGCCGACGCCGGCACTGTTGAGTGTGGTCTTCAGTGTGGTCTTTCGGGGTCCCGCAGGCGCCCGACGACGGTTCCTTGCTTGCGTCATGTATGACTTTAGCTGCTAGGTATAGTCGGTTACTACTCAAAACGAGCACCCGGGTATCGCGATACGTTACTTTTATTTACTACTAAAACTTAATAACGCGATAGCGTAACTAAAACAACTCGTATAATAATAAAAAGACTATCTCTAGATAGCTAGAAGCTCGTAGTATTTATCCTATATTTTTAATATTTTATATACTAGCCGTCTACGTCGATAACGGCCTATAGCCTACGGGGTATCGAAAGAACGAGTCTTTCGAGTATCTCGTCTTTAATCGCTTCCTACTCTTCGATCGCGGCCTCTATTAGCCGTTCTTTCGCGTAGAGGCCGTAGGGTAATGCCTAAATATCTAGATATCGGCCGTAGATTCTTTCTTTTAGTAATTTCTATACGTTTTCTATAGGGTTAAGATCGGGCGAATACGGCGGCTAATTTATAGCTTACACCCCGTTCTCTTAAAGGAAAAGGCTTAGCTAATTCTACACTAGACGAGCTATGTATATAGGGGCGTTATCTTATATAAAGGTATAACTAGGCTCGAGGATCGTAAGAAGCGTATCGCGAAGGCTCTCGAGAATAACGCGCCTAGTAACGCCGCTACGGGCTCTTTCTTCGTCTCTAGGGAGCGCGTAGAGAGAAGTGCGCCTATTAAAGTAAAACGCGCCCTAGAACATCGTAGACTCCCTCTTTAGCTTACCTCGTAGCTAGACGTTAATTTTCTAAAGCCTCGTGCCCTAGTCTTCGTTATTCGTGCCGTAGGAAGCTTTAGCGTATCGCATACTAGCTTATAAAATACCTATTTTTACCTCTCTCCCGCGCCTCGGGCGATAGACGTCTCGTTAGAGAAGACCTAGCCCTTCTAAGCCTCTACTAGTAAATTAATATAGCTTCTCGCGAATTAAAGCCTCTTTTAGGCGTAAATAGCTAGAAGCTACGGGCGCTAGAGGGCTTAGAAGTAGTCGACGCCTTCGAGACGGAGGGTTTACTAGAGAGTCGACACACTACACTTAATTTACGTCTCTTCGATAATTTAAGTATACGAGCGGAAAGGGTCTCTTTCGATACATCTAGTAATAGCCCTTTTATCCCTCTTAGAGAGCGTTAATAGGCGCGGAAGAGGCGTTTTGTTTCGACTACTTATCTACTCTACGTATCGCGACGCGATACTATGTATACTTCCGCGGGAAATACCTTTAAGAGCCGTAATAACGCGTGCGGGGGTACCTAAATTATACATTATCGCGATCCTTATCCTCTTATGAGGAAAATGCTATAGTCGCTATTCTATTTAAGTTAGAATTAATTGAGAAAAGAGAGGTTAAAGGAAGAAGGTACGCGTGAGTAGATGTATTCCGACGCGTAGATGACTAGTGCGTGCTCGTTTCTCGTAGTGACCCACTATATGTGGGCGAGAGATCCTTTAGACGAATGCCTCGGACTTAGGCGCTAGGGAGGTTGTCCGGGCGGGGTCTGCTTCGGCTCCGAGGGTAGGATAGGAGGTATGTATGAGGTTCGGGTAGCTGTGACGCTGATGTGATGACGGATGATGCTGTGCTGTGCTGTGCCGTGCTGTACGTAGGCGTGTATTCGTCGTATCACCAATTCACCATCGCTGTCGTCTGCGCTGAAGCATCGTAGGTCAGTCAGTCAGTCAGTCAAGGCAAGCATCGTGATGACGTGAGCGAGTGAATCTTCCCGGAATCCTCGGCCAGCGTCGGCTAACACCGGCTCACACCGGCCCCCTCCTCTCTCCGCACCTCGACGCCTCACGCCTCGACGCCTCACGCCTCCCAACCCTCATCCAGCCCCCAGCAAACATCCCGTCACTCAAAAAATGTCTTCCTGGCTGTCCATCCCCAAAGACTCACACTTCTCCCTCGCCAACCTCCCCTTCGGCGTCATCTCCACCGGCCCGGACCCGACTCCACGTCCGGCCATCGCCATCGGCCTCTACGCCCTCGACCTCCGTGCCTTTGCCGCTGCCGATGGCTTCTCCGCCGCCAGCTCCCATGTCCGGGGGAAAGCATCCTCCGTGTTTGCGGCGCCGACGCTCAATGACTTCGCCGCACTGGGCCGGCGCTTCCACCGCGATACTCGGAGCTACCTCCGGGCGGTGCTGGCGTCCGATACACCTCACGCGGCGCTGCTCCGCGACAATGAGCCTCTCCGAAAGTCGGCACTACTCCCGCTCCAGCAGGTGAAGAACCATTTGCCCATGACGGTTGGCGACTACACCGATTTCTATGCCGGCAAGAACCACGCCTTCAACGTCGGCTCGCTCTTCCGTGGACCTGCCGACGCCCTTCAGCCCAACTATCTACACCTACCCGTTGCCTACCACGGCCGAGCCAGCAGCGTCGTCGTCTCCGGAACGCCCGTCCGTCGGCCCTGGGGCCAGGTCTTGCGTGACCCGGCTGCACAGCCCAAGGTGCCGGCTCTGGCCCAGTCGCAACGTCTGGATCTCGAGCTCGAGATGGGCATGTTTGTCTGTCGCGCCAACCAGCTGGGCTGCCCCGTGCCCATCGACGAGGCCGACGACTACATCTTCGGCTACGTCCTCGTCAACGACTGGAGCGCTCGCGACCTCCAGGCATGGGAGTATATCCCGTTGGGGCCCTTTACTGCCAAGAACCTCGCCACCAGCATCAGCCCCTGGGTTGTTCTCGCCGACGCCCTCGCCGACGCCAAGGGGCCGGGAATCGCCAACGACACACCTCTGCTTCCGTATCTGCAGGAGAAGACACGGGATCAGGTGCTGCATGTCGAGCTCGAGGTGGACCTAACCAGTTGAGTCACCTCACCACCACCGACGGCCTTGCGCTGCTGACACCCCTGAAGCCGCTGAAGGTGACACGACGACCATCTCGCGTACCAACTCACGGTTCCTGCTGTGGTCTTGGCCGCAGATGATTGCCCACCATACCATTAGTGGCTGCAACCTACGCCCGGGCGACCTGTTCGGCTCCGGCACCATCTCCGGCGAGGACCCGGCCTCGACCGGCTGCCTGCTAGAGCGGACGGGCGGCGGCAAGACGGCGATGCGGCTCGACAGCGGCGGAGAGCGGCGCTTCCTGCTCGACGGAGACACCATCGTAATCCGCGGCTGGGCTGGAAAAGAGGGGGCGCTGGTCGGCTTCGGCGAGGTGTCTGGCAAGATTCTGCCGGCCGAGCCGCTGTTCTGATGGATAGTTATGTGGCAAAAGTAAAACATTACGGTTTTCGGGTAGTCTGAAGACGAACGTCTTCGATCAACAAGCACGCATACACTCGCCCCATGTCTGCCAACTTCACCCTCCTTCGGCTCCAAAGACCAGCAATACCGGCCCTGGCCTGAAAGAACGGAACGCGGCCTCGGCAGATCCCTTCCCCACGTTCCCCACCGCATCTACTTGTTGGCCCGCATGTCGGCCGGGGTATCCGGTTGGTTGAAATAGTTTGCACGGACGACAGCTGGGTGAGTGTTGAGGGCTTCAAAGACACGAGAGATGGTAGGAAAGGCGGAAATGTCGACGCCGAATCGCTGCTGAGCGTTCCACACGGCGGGAATGAGAACGACATCTGCCATGGTAAAGGAGTTGCCGACGCAGTGAGTGCCGGCATGAGATTTGGCGATGGTATCAAAGGCGCGGAGATGCTCCGTCGTAAAATAGCGACTCCATTCTTCAGCGTCGCCACCGAGGGCGCTGACACGACGCATGACGCGCAAGTTGGTCACGGGCTGGATGTCGGCGCAGACGATGGCGACGAGGGTGCGGACGACGGCACGAGCGGCGAGGTCATCCGGAGGCGGCAGCAGCGGCGTCTCCGGATGGCGCTCCTCCAGATACTCGAGCGCGGCCACAGACTGGCCTATGCTGAAGCCTGGGTAGGGCGGGTCCGGGGGGCAGAGGAGCGGGACCGTACACGAGGGGTTGAGAGCGCGGTGGGAGTCGGACTGCTGCTCTCCGAGGAGGAGGTTGACGGGCTGGGTTTCATAGGGGATGGACTTGATGTTGAGGGCTATGCGGAGGCGAGCCGAACAGGAGGAGCGGAAGTAGCTGTAGAGCTTGTATTCTTCTGGCATGGCGGAGGGAAGGAGGGTGCGAGACGAGGTCTGAGAGGAAGGATTGCTGACGACGACAGGGATGGCGGTGTCTCTGACAGATATCGTGGGGATATGCTGGAGACTGGATTCCTGATGCAGTCATGACAGGGATTGGAGTCGACGATGTGACAGCCTCGGCTAAGCAAGGGTCCTCCCTGTGATAAGCGATAGGGGATACGCAGAAAGCGGGGTCGGAACGCGGCAGGGATGATGATCCGACGCGGCACCCCGCAACTTACATAAAATGAACGCCAGGTGAGCGAATTTGGGAGCATCGCAGCGGGCATCATCAGACGACGGTGCGTATTCCTTTTGGAGGCATGTATATATGTACGAGCTCCTGCTGCGGAGAAGCCATGAGTTTTATCTATTCATGGTTACCAGCTCAGATCACGACCTGCTACCCGATACGAACATGACGAATAACCCCGTGATGCTCGAGCTGGCTGCCTTGGGCCTAGGTACCCCCTTGGGGCCAGCAGCAGGGATCTGATACGAACGAACGCGGTACCAAGCAGCTCGCCACCGGAACAAGAAGCAAACCGAAAAGAAGAAAAGCCAGCTGACCGCATCGGACCGAGAAAGCGGCGCCTCCCCGTCCGTGCATTCTATCAAGACCGAGTCTAGAATATGCACGCCCGCTCACACACACACACACCACACCCACGCACACCCTCGTCCGGCTTAAACCCCGGACGGCAGGTTCGTCAGTCGTCGTTTCATCCCAAGGTTACATCCGTCGGCCTTTGCTTTTGCCCTCTTCTTTCCTCTCTCTGGGGGATCGACCCGGCGTGGCCGATGATAGACACTGTTGGGTCGAGGCACGTTGCATGATGACAACCTCTTATCATGCCCTGAACCCCCCTCTTCGGACACCAAGATGCCCGCTGTCTCGGTCGGGAGGCACGGCCGAGGTGAGACGATACGCCGTCTTGCCCTGTTGGCCCTGTTGGCCCTCCTGCGAGGAACCTTTGGGCCGGCCACGATGGGGATGACGGAAGGACGGGAATGATGCTCCCCACTAAATAAGACGCTCTCCACTCCAAGGCTGATGCCGGCCCTGTCTCAGCCGGGCGATAGAGAATGAGGAATGCTGGGCCGAGTCCAGGGCTTTGCTTTTTCTCTCAGCCTGTCTCTCTTATCACGGCATGACTGGAGGGATACCTACACCAAAGCAGACGCAAACATCACCACCGACATGGACAGGGCCGTGGCAGCCGGGGGAATCCCTGCCCGCGGACGGTCCCCAGGACCAATCGACGCCCCCCGAACCCCCGGAGCCGGAGGGGGCGTGGGCCCGTGTCAGGTCCCGGCGACGGAGGCGTGTGTCTACCTACCACCTGCGAATACCTAGTATGCATGTTGGTTGTTAGCTGTCATGGTCGAGCTACTGCTAGGGCGCTTGTGGCGCAATCCCAACAAATTACAGTTGCACGTTGCGTCTGCTTCGGGTCTTGGTACGACGGGCCTCAGCTGTATGTGTGTATGTATGTATGTATATATATATATATAGTATGTTGTTTGCCCGCGCGCGCCCTCCCTCCCCTCCCCTTCCCTCCCTGTCTTCCCCATCATAACCATCGTCATCGTCGTCTCCTCCTCCCTCCCCGTCCGTTAGTGTCCGCCGCCATGGCGAGCGCCGTCACCATCGACCACGATGCCATCACACCCGCCGCCGGCCTCATGGAGCACAAGCCAGCCAAAGACAAAGAAATGGTCGTCTCCAAGGCGTCCGTCGCGGGCGTCGCCTCCCTCCACAGCGCCCAAGACGACTACGAAGGCCGGCCAACCGACGAGGAGATGCACACGCTTCGCCGCGTCTCGGGCAAGATCATGTGGAGCATGTGGACCATTGCCTTTGTCGAGCTGTGCGAGCGCTTCTCCTACTACGGCACTTCGGTTCTCTACACCAACTTCATCAACCATCCGCTTCCGCCGGGGTCGCGGACCGGAGCCCCCGTTCATGCCGGCGATTTGCCCGGCGCTCTCGGCATGGGGCCCAAGGCGGCGCAGGGGCTGACGCTGTTTAACATGTTTTTCGCCTATCTGATGCCGCTGCTGGGGTGAGTTGGCTGTATACGACTTGGGTTGCTGTTGTCATCCTTGTTATCCCTGTTTGTTGTTGCTATCCTCAACTCCTTCACAACCAACCAACCAACCCTCAACAACCCCATCGCTAACCTCTCCCACCTCTCTCCAGCGCCTGGGTCGCCGACGCCCGCATGGGCCGCTTCTGGACCCTCCACCTCGCAATCGGCATCTCCACCATCGCCCACGTTATCCTCGTCGTCGCCGCCTCCCCCGGCGTCCTGGCCAACAACAAGGCCTCCTTCGGCGTCTTCATCGTCGGCCTGCTGGTCCTCTGCGTCGGAACCGGCTTCTTCAAAGCAAACGTCTCCCCCTTACTGGCCGAGCAAAACGACGATGTCCGCCCCCGCGTCGAGGTCCGTCCCGATGGCGAGCGCGTCATCGTCGACCCGGCCGTTACCAATACCCGCATCTTCCTCTACTTTTACTTTTGCATCAATGTCGGCTCTTTGACGGGGCAGATTGGCATGGTCTACGTTGAGAAATACGTGGGCTTCTGGGTTGCTTTCTTGATTCCTACCGCTCTCTTCCTGCTGGCGCCCTTCGTGCTGGGCTCGCAGAAGAAGAGCTACAAGCTGAAGCCACCGACAGGCTCACTGCTGTCCAAGTTCTTCCGCATGTTCCTCTACGTCCGGCGCCGCTCTGGCCTCACCGGCTTCGACTGGAGCGTCGCCAAGCCTTCCAACGTCCCCGTCGGTCAACGACCCTCCTGGATGACCTACGACGATGCCTGGGTCGACGAGGTTCGCCGTGGCCTCAAGGCCTGCAAGGTCTTCCTCTTCCTGCCCATCTTCTTCCTCTCCTACAACCAGATGACGGGCAACCTCACCATCCAGGCCGGAACCATGGAGCTGCACGGCGTGCCCAACGACATCATCCAGAACCTCAACCCCATCTCCATCCTCATCATCATCCCCGTCTTCGACCACCTCCTCTACCCGTTCCTGCGCAAGATGGGCTTCGCCTTCACCCCCATCAAGCGCATGACGACGGGCTTCATCATCGCCGCCCTCTCCATGGTCGCCTCGGCCGTCATGCAGTACTATATATACCAAAAGAGCCCCTGCGGCTGGTACGCCAACAAGACCGTCGTCGTCGATGGCGCCGAGAGGCAGTGTCCGCCCGCGCCCATCAACGTCTGGGCCCAGTGTCTGCCCTACATCTTCATCGGCATAGCCGAGGTGCTGGCCAACGTCACCTCGTACGAGTATGCCTTCTCCAAGGCGCCCGAGAACATGAAGTCTCTCGTCATGAGCGTCAACCTCTTCATGAGCGCCATCTCCGCCGCCATCGGCCAGGCCTTTACCCCCCTGTCCGGCGATCCCCTCCTGGTCTGGAACTACACCGTCGTGGCCGTCATTGCCTTTATCGGCGGCGTCGCCTTTTGGTTCTGCTTCAGCCACCTCGATTCTGAAGAGGACAAGCTCAACATGCTCAAAAAGTCCGACTTTATCGGTCAACAGAAACCAGGCCTGACCAAGGCTCAGGAAGCGGGCGAAGACGTATGATGGAGGAATGACGTTTGCGTGTTTTCATGTACAGAGATGAGGAATGATACCATTGTTGTTTCCTTTCATTCACCCTTGACTTCCTCCTTCTCTTGTCTCCCGCGTGTCTGTAGCAACTGGCATGTCTCGTGATTCTTCGTTATTGTCTCATCTCGAAACAACACCTCGCCTCCGACTGCAACCCTCATCAGCATGCCATCTCCGCCAGACGATGATAGCGAGGCTCCAGCCGCGTCCGGATCTGCTTGCCCCAAATTGCCAGGGGCACGGCCACGAGATGGACGGCCAAAGTGATGGCCATGCCGGACACAAAGATGCCACGGATGCTCATCACCTCCATCCACGGCGCCAGGGAAAAGGGGCCGGCGATGCTGATGCCGTTGCGGAAGAAGGCAATGGCCACGAATGTCAAGGGCACAATCTGAGGACAATATACGTCAGTCTCGTCTCCCTCCCGAGGAAAAAAATGAGTCTCACGTCTGGAAAGGCGTCGATGACGAGGGTAAATGTTATATCCGACACGGCCCCGAATCCGGCGGTGTAGAGGGCCGAACCGAGACTGGGATAGATCCAGTGCATGCCCTGGGACGATCATCTCTTCGTCAGTGAATCTGTCTTGTCACAGCCAGCCAACACAAGACGAGACAGGAGCCTACACGATCAACCGTGACGCCAAACATGGCTAACCCCCCAGACATGAGCACAGCTGGAAGCGGCATAAGCCAAAGCCTCATCTCCGGCTCCAGCACGCCCCCGTTACGTCTGGCAAAGCGCACAACCGCCCAGTCGGAGAACCAGCCACCGTAAAGGCTCCCCAACAGCGAGCCCACGATGGGCCCGCCAGCAAGGATGAAGCCGATCTGGGCAGCGTTGAAGCTGTACGGTGGCCGCGCAAAGAGAATCGAGGTAACGGCGCCCATGACGACGAGCCAGCACACGCCGGCCCCGTACTCGAGAGACGTGAGGATGACGTGCGGGAACCAGGCGGTCCGGATCGGCTGCCAGGCCGTCTTCCATAGAGACTCGTCCGTGGGAGTCACGAGCTGTAGCCGAAGCCAGCCAGGCCAGGGCCTCCATCGTCGCCGTTGACCGTGATGAACCGTCACCGAGCTGCGGACGGGGCTTGAAAGTGACGACGTCCCGAGTTCGCCCGCTGGCTTGGACTCGTCGAGAAGAGCGGGAAGAATCGGGAGTGGAACCGGCGGCTTCGTCTCCTCCAGGCCGATCACGGAAAGCAGACACAGTCCCGTCATGCAGCCGGCCAGCGTCAGGTACGAAGACCGCCAGCCGAGCCTTTCGGCCTGAACTCCGGCGGCCATGACGACGAGAAAGCTCCCGGCTGAAAAGGCGATGAGGTAGATGCCGTTTGCCGTCCCCCGCTGATGGACGAAGAACATGTCGCGGATCTAACAGACGTCAGCGGTTGGATATCCCTCGAAACAAGCTGGAACTCACAGTCATCTGAACCGCAGTCTCGTTGACCGCCCCAGCAAGCCCCATGAAGAAACTGGCCAGGATCACCTCTGCTGCAGACCGCATCACAGCCGACCACCAGGTCGAGGCGACGAACAACACCAGCGATATCAAGTAGACGGGCCGTCGGCCGTATTTCTTGGCAAAGGGGACGAAAAGAATGCAGCCAATGGCGAGGCCGACGAGGAGAAAGGCCTGGGCGTTGTTGAGTTCCTGCAGCGAGAGCTCCATCTCGGCTCGCATCTGGGGCCAGAAGATGGGCTGGATTGTCAAGCTGCGTCGGCAAAGGCCTCAGCTGCAAGTCTTTCTTAAACAGAAGGGGAACAACTCACCAGGCAAAGATGGCCACCGTCAGCGCCATCAACAGCCCATAGTTCCAACACTTGCGCAACATCGACCACGACTATGATGGCATCAGTTCCGGTCACGGACGAGCTGGCTGTACGAACCAGAGCATCGTCTGGGTGGTCAGACGGCGTCGGCGTCAACACCAAAGCAGTATTCCCAGGCTCGTCTGTCGAGACACAAACATCAGTCAAAGGGGCGGAGGAGATGACCATGGCCGCTCACGCGAGAACAGCCGAACGGTCCCTGGCGGCTGGCCCGAAATGACCGTCTCGTCCTGGCTCGCCATGGCGGCCTTTCGCCCTTGTCGACGCTCGACGGCAGAGGAAGCGAGCGTGAGACGAAGCGTCAATCACAGAGGCCGGTTTCTATAACGTCTCGATGGCAGCAGAGAATGATATCATGATCTGACAACCAATCTGGAAGAGAAAGGAAGAGTAATAACAGGGATGTTAATAGTCCTATCCCTCGAAACGGGGCCCTCGCCATGGATAACTCGAGATGACTCTGGACCTCTTATCAGAATCCAATATCCAATCTTGGCACCCGCACCGTGCGCTCTGTCTGCTCGAGGTCGAGCGAGGTCCGAGGCGCCGGCCGGCCTCGACGAGACCTCATCATGGTCAGCCGACTGGCCAGACAGGTTGCCGTCGAGAGGGTGCTTTTTTCATGTCATCGAAACCCTATTATACATAGAACGCGCAGGGAACCCAAAACTCTCTCAGCTGGAGCACTATAGCCGATGGAGCAATAAGACTCACCTATCAGCTGTCGAGGATCTGAAGAGAAGATATATGTATGTATGTATACGAGGGGGTAATCTGTGTTGGCAGTCCTCCATCGTGTCTGGACCGACTGCAACCATGACCGTTTCCGTCATGTGTCTATGCATACATACATACATGCATGCATGCAACGGAGCTGTCAATGCCAGCAATTCAACCGTTTCTGGAAGAAGAGGGGCTCAGCAGGTAGACATACATACATATACTAAGAGGGTAATAATAGACGCACAAACCTACAACAAACAAGTCCGGTAACACAAATAGTTCAGGAGAAATCCCGTTGTCAAGGCCCACGACAACTCGCTAAGCCGACTCAAAGGACTACTGACTGGTTGACTAGTTAGTGTGACACGTCGGATCTAAGGCTGTCATCGGCATCCCTCCCTATCATCTAGCGATTCAAGATGCCATGGCAGATTTCGTGCCCCCTGAACCAGAGCAAAGCCGCATCAGCCCGTTAGTTGCGGCAGAGGCGAAACCGCAGGCTTGGCGGCCGGCTCCCGAGGGCGGCTTCGCGCGGAATTCAGGGCCATGCATACTCCCATAGAAAAGGGTCGCCCCTTTCTGGAGGAAGATTAGGGCTCTCCATTGTTCGTACCGCCGTGCGCTCCTCAAAGATCATGCCGTCGCTACTCATCCTCCACAACGGCCGCTTCTTCCAGGAAGTAGAGGGCGCCGCCAGCTTCGTCGACTGCCTCGTCCTCGACCGAGACTCAGGCACCATCGTCCACGTCGGCACGCCCGATGACGCCGCTGTTCGCGATGCCCGAGCGGCCGGCGCGACGGAGCAAGATGTTGGCGGCCGCTTCGTGCTTCCGGGTCTCATCGACGGCCACATGCACCTGTTGCAGACGGGAGAGGCGCTCGGCCGGCCGGACCTGAGTCCCTGCAAGAACCTGGCCGAAATCCGGACTCGGATCCGGCAACATGCGACGGCCCATCCGGAGCTGGTCCGCATCGTCTGCCGCGGCTGGCTGCAGGAGGCGACGGTAGCAACGGGCAACGTCAAAGCCGCCGACCTCGACGACCTGGATCCGAGGCCCATCTTCGTCCACACCGAAGACCTTCACTCGGCCTGGTGCAACTCAGCCGCGCTGGCCGAACTGGGCGTCGACGACATGCCTGACCCGCCGGGCGGCTGCATTCATCGTGACGCCGACGGCCGGCCGACTGGCTTCCTATCCGAGAGCGCGGCCCTGGGCATCGCCTGGCCCTTCGTCAGCGGCGCGGCTACCATCGAGGAGCGCGTACGCTGTGTCGGGGACGCCGTCGACGCCTACCTGAGCGCCGGATACACGGGCCTCGTCGAGCTGGCCATGGACGAAGTGTCGTGGGAAGCGCTGAAGCTGTTCCGTTCGCGCCAGCACGACGGCCGGCTGCCCGTCGACATGGCTATGTACTGGTTGGTGCTGCCGCGCGACTCCGAAGACGAGACGCTCCGTCAGGTCGACCGCGCCATCCAGCTCCGGGCCGAGCTCCGGGCAGCCGGTGTCCGAGACGTCCGTATAGCCGGCATCAAGCTGCTGTGCGACGGCGTCGTCGACTCGTGCACCGCCGCCCTCCGCGAGCCCTACGCCCACGGCGCTGCCGGTCCGGATCCCATCTGGCCCATGGATCGGCTCGTGGCCGTTCTGCGTCGAGCTGACGCCGCCGGCATGCAATGTGCCCTGCACGCCATCGGTGATGCCGCCATTCACCAGGCCATCGATGCTCTCGAGATGGTGGCCAATCCGTCTGCGCGCCACCGCATCGAGCACCTCGAGACGTGTGCTCCTGAAGACGCTCGTCGCCTGGGCCCGCTCGGCATCGTCGCTTCTATCCAGCCCGTCCACAGCGATCCGGCCATCATGGGCCAGTGGCCACGGCTTCTCGGTCCCGAACGCTGTCGTCACGTCTTCCCCTATAGCGCCATTGCTGACGCCGGCGCCATCATCGCCATGGGGACCGACTCGCCCACGGCCTCCTTGCTACCACTGCCCAACCTCTACACGGCAACTACCCGTCGCTCCGGCCGCGAGCCTCAGAGGACCGACCGGACCACGCCGCAGTTCGCCCTATCAGTGGCTGCTGCCGTCGCTGCCGCCACCCGCGGCGCCGCCTATAGCTGCTTTGCCGACACCTGGGCTGGATCCCTGGAGCCCGGCAAGGTAGCTAACCTGACCGTCGTCGACATGACCTGGGAGGCCGAGAAGCTGCTCGATGCCCACGTCGTCGAGACCTGGGTCGCCGGTCGGGTCATCTTCCCAGCCGACAACGACAGCCGACCTTGAGCTCCATCACGGCTCTTCCTACCCTGCCGGCAAGAAGCGGACTTTGACGCCCGTCAGCATAGAGAGAAAGTATGCCCGTCGAGCACTCGTCGACGGCATCTCTACCCTCACGTCGAAGCAGTCCAGCAGGCGAGTCACCGCCTTCAGCACAATCAGCTCCGCCAGCTGTCTCCCGGGACAGGACCTCGAGCCGCCGCCCCAGCTGAGGCTACATCGGTCCATCGCCCGCTGCCTCTCCGTGTCGCCGCTGAGCCACCGATTGGGGCAGAAGGATCCAGCGTCGGGCCCGAATATCTGCTCGTTACGGTGCAGCGCCACCGGGCAGCAGCCGATCGTCGTATCTGGAGGCAGCCACAGGCCGCGGATCCCGAGCCCCCCGGCTGGCGCCCTGCGAGACAGAGACATGGCAATGACAGGATGGAGGCGCATGGCTTCCTTGATTGCGGCCCGCGTGTACTGCAGTTGAGAACAATTGACATATCTCGTCGCGTCGGCCGTTTCTCGAATCTCCGAGGTCGCTCGCTCGTGTGCATCGGCGTGAGACCCGATCATGGCCAGGATCGAGGTTAGAGTCGAGGCCATGGTCTCGTGCCCGGCGCCAAAATTCGTAATGGCCATCTTCTTTAAATACTGCTTGCTAAACTCAGGCTTGTCCCGGTGAAGCTGAATCAGGTCCGCCAGCAAGTCCTCTCTGTTGTCCGTAGCTGGTACCGGTCTCAACGCCGTCTTGAGGCGCCGCGAGATCCGCTTGTTGACTTCCTGAACGGCGTCCCTGTCAGTAACCTTCCTTGCTCGTCGTGGCCATCAGCTCGGACCGACCGGAAAGAAGTTCTTGAATCCTGCTGGTTTCTCCCACGTCACGCCAAATAGCCTTCCCAGTAGTCGGTCAAAGATGGGATGTAGGAGCGCCAGCTTGGCCGCGAGCGGGAAAAGCCCAAAGACGCTCTTGCGTCTCCATCCCTGGTAACTGTGGGCGAGGCTTCCGCAATCTGTCCCGTCTTTCAACATGCCAGGAGACCAGGAAAGCACGCACGCGCCGAGGCACTCAACCACCACAATGTGCATCCATTCATCCAAGTCCAAGACCGCTCCCCGCTGCGTATTTAGAGCTTCGACAATACGATCGAGAACGCCATCGAGTACGGCTTCGAACTTGGTCACATTGGACGCGCGATAGACTTGGCCTATCAGGCGTCGCTGAAGGCGATACCGCTTCGTATCCCGTTCCGACAAAAGGTCCAGTGTATCGGAGAATCGCAGCCTAAAGCGCCAATCAAGACGTGGTCTCGACAAGCACGTTGCCACTGCCGTATTGATGAGCGCTGTTCGATGGAGAGGGCACCAGACTCACGATAAAAGTCGGATTTTTCGCAGCCCCCGCGGGCGCCTAGAAAACGCTTTCTTTGAGCCATCGATTTGTCTTGAGATACACGACTTCAGCCGGCACTACATACTGTAAATCTGGTCATGGGCCTCGCTGCTGTTGAACCACACCTCATTGGGCCCGATGCGAACGGCATCGCCGTATTTGTGGTGCAGCGTCGTTGCCAGCTCGACCACCTTGCCGTTGCGGGCCTGCAAGGCGTACCACAAGTTGGAGACGGCCGCGATCCTCGGTCCAGGCACGCGGGCAAGGGGATGAAGCCAGAGGCGATACATGGCAATAGCCGAGGCACATAGGGCGAGACCGACGAGGCAGTGAGCCGTCGCCCACAGGAGGCTGACGGCCACCGCCCACACCGAGAGAGACATGCCGTGATCGTCGCGATCCGGCTCGTTGGCTCTTCATGGCGTCTGTTCGCCGGAGCACACTGGCTGTGCTTTGCTTGGTATCGGTGAAGTCGGAGTTGAGTTTTTCTCTACAGTTAGTCAGCCATTCGTATCAGCATCACATCACATCACCACCGAGTATTCGTACAAGACGAGAGTTATCGGAGGAGCAATTCTTCGTAAACCAGCCAATTGGGTATCTACTCTGACTATCTGTGAGCCTTGAAGCTCGTTCATATCGACAAGGCCATGCTTGACACCATCAAGCTCATCAGGTCACAATCCTAGCCGCCCCTGAGTCTTTAAAGCCTGCTCGCTTCGCCACTTCTGCCCGTATGAGACGATGAGCACGATAGCAGGTAAGCATAAAAGAAGCAGCCCCCCAGCAAGAGTAAAGGCCCAACCCACGCCCATGGCGTTGATCATGGGTACGATGGCGGCGCTCGCTCCCGCGCCAACGAGGCAACGAGTCAAGTTGTTGGCCGCCGTCGCAGTCCCGGCCCTTCCGGGATACATGTCGACGAGCAGAACGTTGCTCGTGTTGTTGAAGCCAATGATGCCGATACCCAAACCGACGCTGATGACGCAAGGAACCGCGACGTGAGCCCGCGCCTGTATCGCCCAGCCCCAGCCGATGATGCTCGCCCCGGCCACGGCCAGCAGCGGGAATCCAACTTCCAGACGGGCCCTCTCAATGGGGAACTGTGACAGGTCCTGCTGCCGCTTGCCGTCGCACGCCAACCCCAGCTTGGCGCAGTGTCGCCGGAAATTCCAGTTGATCAGGGGTCCGACGATGCAGGCGGCGCCGATGGATCCAACGGCCACGGGTAAATACATCAAGCCGACCTTGATCTCGTCGAAGCCATATCGCTCGGTAAAGAGAACGGGAATAGCCGAGGCGACGGAGTAAAAGCCCGCAAACACGAGGCTGCTTGCCCAGAGGAGGACGGCCGTCTCCTTCTCGAAGAGCATGAATAGAGACCCCAGGATATTGGGCACTCGGAACTTGAACTGGCTCTTCCCTATCTCTGGGAGAGACGAGTCTCGCTTCGCATTGGTGCTGGTCGCCTTGCGCCGGCTTCTCAGCGCTTGCCACACGCTACGATACATAGCCGGCGGCTGGAGAGATCCGTCCCCGACAATGTGTCTGCAAGTCTCCGGGAAAAAGAGGATGATGAGAACGACGGTTGCTCCAGATGAAATGGCCAGGAACCAGAATATGGATCTCCAGCCGAGAAATTGCGAGAGAAGACCGCCGATGACGGGGCCTAGAGCGGGCGCGAGGACAGCGGGAACGAGCGTGAAGCCAACATATTGCCCTCGTTCAGCCGAGGTGACGACGTCGGCCACGACGGCCGTGCATAGAGCAACGGTGCTGCTCGAACCGGCCGACTGCAGACAGCGCAGGGCCAGGAGAGCTCCGTAGTTGGGAGCCAGGGCGAGACCGACGTTGGCAGCAATGTAAATGACAAAACAGACGACGTAAGCCGGCCGCCGACCGCCACTGTCAGCCAGCGAGCCGATGAACATGGGTGTGATGCCCTGAAAGACCATGTAGGTCGTGATGGTGAGGTTGACCTCGGCGATGGTGACGCCCAGATCGCCAGCAATGGCTGTCAGGGCTGGTAGAAAGACCATGGCCGTCAGTGGTGAGAAAAAGGCCGCCAGGGCCGCCCCGAGGGCTATGGCGCGCTTCTGCCATGTGGTGAAGACGGAGTAAGGGGGTCCGGTCAGTATCGGCGCAAGAGGCTGGCCTTCTGCATCGCCACCGTCGCTGGGAAGGGCTGATGAAAGACGGCCCTCCTTGTCATTCTTTTCGCGCAACTCAGACATGGCAGTGCTCATCTCGAAAGCTCTACCACAAGGGTCACGCCCGAGAGGAGAGAAAGGGTCCCCAGATGCAATACCAATGATATATGTGTAAAGCACCCGCACGCACAAGCCTCGCACATGGTGCCTGTTGGTTTGGTAGTTGCATGATGAAAGCGGTTACGCCTCACTATTATAGCCTCGGCGATATCGCTGCCGTCTTCGTTTGGCCGTCCGGCGGTTTTTGGGCGGCAACCATGGGCCGCAGTCCGTGCCAGGCCGTCGTCGGTGCCGAGTCGGCAAAAAGCAGGCAGCGGAGTGCAAAACACTGGCTGCTTCCGAAGCCGGAGAGTGTCATCTGAATGCACCTTCATGCACCCTGTGCCCGTCGACCGTTGGCGCTTGTCATCAGGGGCTAGGACCCAAAGGATGGTGATTTGCAACGAGGATCAGAGCGGCATCGGGCCCGATCATGGTCAGCGGCTCTGCATGTGCCTTCAAACCTATATGTATCAATGTGAGCGAGCCAACAAGCAGCGTAAAGCTGTACGTAATCGGTTTCATCCCACAGCCGAGACATATCTGCCTGCCATGTTTTGACTGCATCTGGTTTAGCCGGCAGGGTCTCTTTGCAGCAAGACTCCGGATCCTTCGCATTATCCCTCAGTAAAGCGCGAGGCTTGTGGTGAACGGGCAAGTAGGGTCTGTCCAAGATCACAAAGAGTAAGTTGCAGAGATGGTCTCGAGATTTGCTTCTTGACGAGGCTGGAAACGGATTCATGGCTCCAGCAACGCTGTGACAGGCCGCAGAGGTAGGGTTGGATGTCAAGTATCGGTCAGGGGGTCCGATCATGGAGCATCCGCTATAGCGACAGTGACAGGCCACGTCCATGGCTGCCGTTCTAGGGGCACCTAGTAATTAGATAGGTAGGTATGTAGCCTCATGATCAACAAGCGGCAGACATTAGCAGCGGCAGCTCTACCGCTTTGTCTCGGCTCGAGATCGCCTCGGTCGACCGAGGTCGTCTCATGCTTCGGCCGAGGAGGCAGCATAGACGAAAGGGGCAGCGTGAGAATGTATGCAGCGTTCGACACAGGGAAAAGCGACTGCTTATGCCTGACGCAGACGAAACAAAAGTACGTGCAGGTAATTGGGCCTCTTCATAGTCTACCTACTAGCTGTGAAGTCGAGCAAAAAGTTGATGTCAATCGTGGATTGGAGGTAGCCGGTGCTTTGATTCTCCGGATCCGAAGACATGTGGCCTTTGAACCTCAACTCGGACTCCCGATGCCTAGGTACCCTCTAACATGCGTGCATAGCAGATATCTTGACAGAGGGCTTGGGCGGCAAGACCAGCTTGGAATATGGTACGAGACAGCGCTCGCCGATTGAGCGTTCCGCAGCTGACAGCCATGTTAGAACGTGCTATACAACTCGGCCCTGCGGCAGAGCAGGGCCATCCGCGCCGAGCTGGTCGAGCTCAATGCCAAGGGCGCGCCGACGCCGGCCGAGATGGGCAATGTATCTGCATCTCTTGCCTCGTTCGGCAAGACTATCAACGACTACCAGCAGCTCTCGCGCCAGGAGCTTGTGCAGAAGAAGCAGGAAGAGGCCGTCGAGCGCATCAAGAAGTTCCGCCTCGACCTGTCCGACTTTCGCTCCCAGATCGACGCTCTCAACAAGGTCCGCGAAGACGCCCAGCACCAGGCCAACAGGAGCGAGCTTCTCGGCAGAAGACCCTACAATGCGACGCCCGAGAATCCGTACGCAAACGCCGCCGTTGGTCCCACGCCGTCGGCCTTTCAGCCTCGGCAACCCGCGCATGCCGGCGGCTCGCTGACGACGGGTTCGGCGGACGAGGTTCGCGAGGCTCACGCGTTTCGCGAACAAAACTTCCTCGCCAACACGAACCAGGCGCTCGACGACTACATCGCCAGGGGACAGGCCGTCCTGGGTGACCTGGGCCAGCAGCGCGAGATGCTCAAGAACACACAGAAGAGGCTGTACACCGTGGCCAACACTCTGGGCGTCAGCGGAGACACTATTCGCATGGTCGAGCGGCGAGCGCGAGAGGACAAGTGGATCTTCTTCGCCGGCGTCATCGCCTTCTTCCTGTTTTGCTGGCTCGTGCTACACTATCTGCGATGATCAGGATGGAGCACAGCCCTACTGGCTTGTCTTTGTTGCAGTACAGCGATCCCCTACAGCGTGGCGTTCTGGCTCCAATATCATCAGATCCAACATTGAAACTATCCGTCGTCCTCGCCGTCGATGCGCCGTAGTGCTATCGTGAAGAGTACGTCTTTTGTGGTCTGGACCTCGACCGACTTGGCCTCGGGCAGGACGTGGTTGCTGGTGCTGAGCTGGCCCCCCATCTTCGTTTCCCACTCACACACGTCCCACCGGAGCCCCTTTGTGGAGATGATACTGGGCTCCTGGAGCGGGATGATGCCGACATATTTGCCGAATGTGACATTCTCGCCGTCTTCCTTGACCTGGATACGATGCGTTCCGGCTTTGAGGAGGAATGTCAGGCTCGAGCCGGACAAAAGGTATACGCGACCATCAGAGTAGTCGGGTCCGGGCTGGGAAAGATAGAGTTGGTGGAGCTGGCTGACGCCCTGGTCGACACGGCCTCCGAGGCCTCCGAGGGCGACGATGTCAAGACCTTTGGGGTGCTTTTGACGGATCCAGGCAATGGCTTTCCCAAAGTCGGTCGATTCCTGGTCGGAGTTGTGAATGACCTGCGTGGGTGTGGGCTGAGAGCAGTAAAAGTTTTTGACAGACGGCGTCAACGAGTCGAGGTCACCGACTATGGCCTGCAGATTCGACTGTCGCGCGGGTGAGGATAAGAACAGAGTCCTCGAGGGGATTCATCTCACAAACTTGCCCCGGAACGAGGATAGATCGTGAAGGCGGTTAGCGCCCCCGTCGGCGGCGACCCGAAGAGAGGCTTAGCGACTCGTCAGCCTGCACGTATGACTTTTCACGAAAAGCGAGTCATGAGGCAGCGTACAGTTATTCCAGAGGCGACGCAAGTCATTGCCGTTCTTGAGCGGCTGGTTCAGCACCAGAAGGGCGAATTCGGGGCTGCATTCTTTCTCCTGCAGCAGCTTGGCCGGGTGCCACTCAAAAGTGCGCGACGTCATGCTGGGCCAGTCTCTGCACTGCTGAGCGGCTCAAGAATAGGTAGTAGAAGCTGGACGGCTGCAACGCAAGGCGGCACGATGTAGCATGTGCGATGATGCCCCATTCGATGGCGATCGGGAGAAACGCAGTGAGTCGCAAGCCAACCGCCGTATCGGATCTCGGGACGACCAACGACAGCCGCATGAGCCAGGCCTCTGACCACATCTCGCATCCCGACGCCATCCGGAATCCTGGCTCGTTGGCAGCATTGTGTACGATTAGGCTGTTGCGTGGCCTGGGTAATCTTCGGCGTACAAAATAGTGGCACCCGCTCTCGGTGTGGCTGCTGACCAATGCGCTGACGATTCTTCAATTCCACTGACACGACCAACAAGCTTGAAGCTCTCTGTCTCGTCCCATTGCCGTCCCTTTTGTTTCTGGCACTAAGCTGCCCGCCATGTTTTGCGCGGCTGCTGCGCGCTCGGCCTCGCGGGCGGTGCCTCGAGCCATGGCCAGCTGTGGATCTCGGCGCCTGGCCTCGACCGCATCTCCGGCCGGCAGCTCCCGAAGCTCCAGGGGCACTTTGCTACGATGGGCGCTCGCCGCCGGAGCTGTCTACTACTACAACACGAGCCCTATTTTTGCAGACGAGGGTCAGGGTAGGCTGATTCTTGTTATTGTCACAATGGCAGGCTGACGAAGTCGGGGGAAGAAGCAGCTGAACCTATGATATCTGCGCCGGATTCCTCTCTTGGATCCGACCTATACACCGTCGACGCCGTCGTGGAACAAAGACGGAAGCTGGCTCAGGATGCAGCGCTCCGGGACCGGCAGCAGTCTCCTGCGAAGGAAGTGGAAAAGGAGTCCCAGTCCGGGGCGCAAGACGAGACAACAGCGCCCGGCGAGGAAGATGCCGGCCAGGGAGGTGCCTTTAACCCAGAAACGGGCGAGATCAACTGGGACTGCCCTTGTCTGGGCGGTATGGCACACGGTCCCTGCGGAGAAGAGTTCAAAGGTGCATTTAGCTGCTTCGTCTACTCAGAGGAGGAGCCCAAAGGCATGGACTGCATAGAGAAGTTTCAGTGAGTCTTCATCCAAGCCCAGCTCTATCGCCGTCAAGCTGATTCGGGTGCCAGGGAAATGCAAGACTGCTTCCGAAAGCACCCCGATATCTACGGAGCCGAGCTCGAAGACGACGAACCGCCGGAAGAAGCCGAAGAGGATGTCGCGCAGGATCTCGCTGTCCAGCAGAATGCTACACGGCAACACGACGAGTCTTCACGGGATACCGAAGAGACACGTGCTGCGAAGGAAACTGACAAGCAA
This sequence comes from Ophiocordyceps camponoti-rufipedis, assembly GCA_002591395.1. Classification (NCBI taxonomy): domain Eukaryota; kingdom Fungi; phylum Ascomycota; class Sordariomycetes; order Hypocreales; family Ophiocordycipitaceae; genus Ophiocordyceps; species Ophiocordyceps camponoti-rufipedis. The sequence continues at coordinate 11,549 of NJES01000112.1, read as the reverse complement.
GCTTCATCACAAGAGCCCGCCAAGTCGTCGCAAGGCAGCGAGACGCCATACGTTGGTCAAACAGCGGCAGCAGAGAAAAGCTCGGAATCCAAGCTCAAGACGCAATTTCCGCCCCGGGATGACAACGGCGAGACGCAGTCTCTTGTCACCAAAAGGCCACCTGAGATGGACGCGAATGCGCCATGGAGGGACGCCAGCGTTGTCAACGATGACGCAAGCGAGGGTGAAAAGTCAAAGCATTGAGATTCAATGCAGAGACGGAGGATGCAGCGTGCTCTTGACTCCAACCTGTACAAAGTTGTATAATCCCTCGGCGGCGTCGTGAAAGGGCGGTTGACCGAGAATGGGGATAGTCAGCGCGGACCACAGTGACCGGTAACGCTCCACTCATGAGGAGAAGACGAGGGCAAGGCAGACAGTGATGACGTCGGCCAGTGCAATGATTGAGGACTACCAGCAGACAAGTGTTCACTGCTTGAAGAGAGATGCCGCGCACGAAGCAATCCAGGAAAACAGAGTGGTGAAGATAAAATGAGGAAAATGACCAGCGCCATAGCCCAAGTCCATGAAGAAGTGCAACTCGATACCCATGCCCAGGCTACGACGACGACCCTTTCTTCGCCTTGCCCTTGTACAAGTAACCACCGACAACAGACTCGACAGCACCAACAGCAGCCAAGATGCCCACACCCAATCCAGCAGCCTTCCAATCCAACGCGCCTCGATCATACAGGCCCCAAGCCTTGTAGCCGAGGTAAGAGCTAAGACCGACGACAGCAGCGAGATTCGCGACGGCAAGGGCGCCGGCACTCCCGTCAGACAAGTCGGCGAAGTAGCCCGTCAGCCAGGCATCTGCCCTACCGCGCACCGAGGCCGACGACGACGAGGCGGACGAGGACGAAGGGCGAGCGGACCGAGCCTTGGCGGCCTTGCGGGCTTCATCTTCGCGGTCGCGGCGCTCGGCTTGCGTCGTCGTCTTGACGTCCTGTTCTAGGAAATCGGAGCGGACGGTGTGGACGCTGGGCATGTCGACGTCGATGAGGGAAGCTGTCGAGGCGCTCTCGTTGGGGATAATCTCTGGCGGCTGAGGAGCGGCAGCCTTTCCCATCGTCGTCGTCAGCGGATGACTGCCAGGGCCCGGAGAAAAGCTGGGAAACTCACCTCTTGAGAGGATTGCCGTGGCCCGCTGGCTGCGACTTCGGCGTAGGACACTGAGGTCATCATGGTCAGCGGCTGCGCGTCCCCAAGAAGATGGAAGGCTTGATCACTCACTGATGCTGAGGGAGATGAGTTGAAGAGAGGCGAAGATTCAGACGCGTTGCTCAGAGCTTGTTGGACGGATGGGGGCTGAGTGCGGGTTTTCTTTTTCGCCGGAAGTGAGGAGGTGGGTTGCGAGCGTGACTTGCTCTTGGTGCGGATGGATTGAGGTGGCGGGGGGCGTGACGGCGGTATCTATCTAACCTACACCTACATTCGTCCTGGAGTGTCCAGCGTCGATGGCCCGATCCTTCACAGACTACGAATTGATGCTACGGTTGCTACGGGCGGGCTAGCAGGTAGGTAGTCAATGCGTACTGCCGATTGTTTGTTTTCTTTGTTTACGGGCCTGGAGTCAGACGCATAAACGGCTGAGATTGCTCAAGGGGAGAGCCGTGTTTCGATCCTGAGGCGGACGGTCGAGCCTCTCTTGGTCGGAGATGATCTGACGCTTACCGTTGTTTATCCTGATGCCTTGTTGCGTTCTGTCTTGAACCTGGCTTGGACACAGTCACAGTTAGAGCCGTCATCTGCCAATATTGTCCGCTCACGCATCAGCCTCCTCAGACTTGGTCACATCCGTTCATCAAGGGTTGGTTGAGAGGGTTCTTAGGTATGCTATACTTATCTTTCACCAGTCTGAGAGCAGTCCTGCACTTGGCGGTAGATTGTCAACTTGCTCTGCGCTCACGTCCCTGTAGGAATACACCTTAGTATGGCAACTTCCCTGTAATTTCATCTGTGCCTGTTTCCGCAATGCCAAACGCCTTTCCGACGGGTATCTTGATATAGTCAACGCGCTTCGCCCGGGTCCGAAAAAGATCTTCACTCCCTATCCGACGTGTGTCGTTGCTGGCCAGGCAGGCCTCGCTTCAGCTTCTCCGGTGGTGCGCTTCCGTCCACTTGCTGACCCAGTACTGACGGAGCCGCCATGGCATCTTGCAAAACACCAGCGCCCGATGCTCGTCCCGCAATACTGACTCCGAGATTCTTATCTGCAGGTCGAAGTCTTGGTGGCCGAATTCTCGAAAATACAGGTCCAGTGCCATCTCCTTCCACTGGAGGCCGGACCTGCTTTTGGTGGTTTCCGGCTCCTCCCAGGCTGCTTCGGAGATGTGAACCGGTACGTTAGGGGCCGAGAGAGGCGTCGTGTTGGACGGGCTCGGCGCCGGCAGAGACGATCCCGAGCCGGTGGTCACGACGACGGAATCTCCTGCAGATGATGTGTCTACCTGAACAGCGCTGCGAACCCGCTTCTCCGGCGAGCCGGCGGGTACGTTGATCGACGTCAAGCACGATGACGGTGGCGATTGGGCGAGGTGCATACCTTCAACAGCGTCGAGCGGAAACGCGCGTTTCTTGGCTTGATTCGCCGACTCGTCTGCCGCTGGCTGGCCGGCCGCCGTCCAGACGGGCATCGAAGCCGGGGTCGGGGCCATCACAGGGGCCGCGCAGCGCCTTTCTGTGACTTCGACGGCGTGACACGGGCTCGAGTCGATCTGCAAGTTCAATATGCCTGCGCCAGGCGTGTCGACGTCGTCGATGATGATGCCATCGGCCCGTCGTCGAAACTTCATGATGCGTTTCGGGGCGCCGCCGGAGCCGATGACGTCCGGGTAGAGAATCTCCATGAATGCCTCGTGAGCAAATGATCGTCCTCGCAGCGCGCGCGACAAAGGCTCTCTCTGATCGAACATTGGGTCAGCAACGGAGCAGCGGCCTGCAGCAGTGATCACGACTCACCTCGATATGGGCCCGCCAGGCCTCGTCCGACGCCATCACAGTCCGGTCATTGGGATCGTACACAAATTCCGGATCCTCGCGCAGGCCCCTCCACAAACGGAAGCGCTTCCGGGCGTTGTCGCTCTTGTTGATCAAGTGGCTCTTGGCCGGATACGCGCTGTGGTTCTTCTGCAACGCAATGGCTGCCCGATCCCAGGCCTCAGTCTTGAAGCTGCTGTTCTCGCGAAGGCCTAGCTGGACGCTCTCGCACAGGCTGCTGAAGAAGGTCACCTCGTAGGCTGGCGTCCAGCTGAATCTCGGAGCCCGGCGGTCACGGTCGATGCGAGACGACTGACCGTCCGAGCTAAGCATATCGATGTCGTCCTCGGACATGTTTTCGACCTCGCAAATGCCTCGCATGGGAAGCAGCACTGCCTGAAGAGGCTCACGGCCGCAAACGGTCCTGAAGACTTCGCGGTGGAGATACAGGAGCTTGTAGCCTGGCCGCAGGAAGCTATCGCATCACGTGATGACGAATGTCTGGCCGCGATCTCTCGGGCCACGTGAGACCAAGATCAAATTCCTCTTCACCAGCAGATGCCTTATCCGGAGATATGTTTCCTTCGTCTTCCAGCGACAGATGACACTCGTCTACACCTTCATCTTGGCCATGGCATCCTCCGCCTTCTGCTTCCACTCCTCACGCCATCTCGTGAGCGGAGGCCGTTGCTCGACGACGTCGCCCATGGTCCAAAGCATGCGCCTCTTGTCCATGTCTTCGGAAACGTCGTTGTCCGGGCAAATGGCGTAAAACTTGTCCTCACCCATCTTCCGAAATAGATAATCGGCCACCTGCTCCGAAGTCCAGGCCCCCGGGGGCTTACTTTTGTCTTGGCCACCGCCCGTCTTGCTCCCGTCAGCTGATGATGTTTTGACGACGGGGTTGAGGCGAGGGACTCACGATTGCGGTAAAGGTCCAGCCGGGGACAAGCAGGTGGACTGTCGTCTTGTCATTCCTCAGGTCCCAGCTGAGATGCTCGGCGAGGCTCTTGACGGCTGCCTTGGAGGCGTTGTATGCCGGATTTCCGGGCGGGTTGGTGATGCCCTGCTTGCTGCCGGTAATCACAATGGCCGTCGGCTTGGACTTGGCTGCTGCCTTGACAACCGGAAGAAACTCATTGATACCATAGATGACTCCGAAGAGATTTGTCTCGAGCGTCTATAGCGCTAATGATCAGCACAGCTGATGTCTCTGTCCGAGAGACGAGAGACTGACCTTGCGGAAATACTCTTCATCCCCCCAGCCCCCATTGGCAGCCATGCCCGCGTTCAAAACCAGCAGCTCGACAGTGCCGAATGCCTCAGTCACATCCTTCTTGAGAGCTGCCCACGAGGCAGGCTTGCTGACGTCGGAGACTAGGGTCAAGACGTCTTTTCCCGCTGAACCCTCAATTTCGCCCTTGGCTTTCTGCAGCGCGGTCGTGTCACGGTCAGCGAGGCACACACGCATGCCCTTTTCGCGGCAGAGCTTGGCTATGGCAAGGCCAATGCCAGATGCAGCGCCGGTAATGAGAGCCGTAGAGCCCGCAGCGAAGACGTCGGCAGCAGTCATTGCAACAGTTGCTCAATCACGAAGCCTACGAGGATCTGACGTTGCTCTGGCGGGGTCACAGCCAAGCTGCGTGGCTTAAACTCGGCAGCCTCCAGAGTTGCGAATACGACGCAGGACGCTGCTGGGGAGAGACAGCAGCTTTGCATGGCGATGTGGCGATAGTCTCAACGGCACATGTCGCCTAGCCCAGTAGGGAACTCCGCGCCGAGGAACAGCGGCCGCAGAATAGGACATTTCTCGTGACCGGCCTCAACTGCCAGCTGCAGGCCGGCGTCTGTATGTCCCTGCATGCAGGCGGTGGAACGAAAGGGTTACTGCCATTGTATGGCCGGTTGACGGAGCGAGTTGCAAACCCATCATGGCGTTTGCTGCACGGCCATGGCAAAGCTAGGGTCCAGAAATGTGGCCTATATCATGTCGGTGACAGCCATGCAGTCGTGTGCAGACTAACGTACCAATAAGGGCCGGAGAGAGCGCCCATGGACGCGAGGGGCAAGGCCCTGCAGATGGCTTCCCATCTCGACGAGATGTCTCCATCTTGACCGGCCTGCCAGGTCATCTTGCAGCCCCGAGCTTGTGACTGGTTGGGCAGGACGCATTCCGCAGCCGCAGCCGCAGCCGCAGCAGCAGCAGCAGCAATAAGAAGAAGAAGGAGTCTGTTTCAGGGCGAGATGCGACGACAGAAGGACGAGTTGCGATCCGCACGGGACCCAGCCTTGGTTCACAAGCCCGAGCCACATGGTCTCTCCTCCACACTCTCTCGTCTGAAACCTCACTCATGACACGCGCTGGGAAAAGGAAGTTGAGCAGAAAGGTGCGGTGATGACGTTGCACCATGTCTTGGCGAGGGTAATTTGCTTCTGTCATTGTAGCTTATTCGTGTATTGCAGAGACATGCAACGACGGTGGCGTCGTACTTTGTCAACATGCCCACGCTTCTCGTCTCCGTGGCTTACCGGACGTATGTGCCTCGCAAACACTCAGACGACGAGATGACGGCAACGCCGGAGACAGCTCGCAAAAGCCACAGAGGCTGGACTCGGCTGTCCGTGGCGGTGATGCCGACTTTCTCATCAGTTGACGGCTCAGTGTAGAAGCTGGGCCCCATGTCACCCGTCCAGTCACGCCCCTGCATGATCTACGACCGTCTGCCTCTTGCAGGATACCGGTAGCTGCATTGAGGCTGCGGTCCCGGAGGGATCGACCGCCATCGGACCGCATCCGAGCTTTATTTTTTTGTTTGTTTGTTTGGTTTGCTGTCAACATCCTCCCGCTGCTCTCGAGAGAGTATGCTGCTTCTGCTACGGAGAGAGAGAGAGAGAGAGGCTGTGTGTATTCTCATGGTTGGTGTGGTCGAGGTTTGAGCCACGCCCCAACCCCTTTCTCATATGCCCTCTCCACACAACACATACTCATCATGGAAAGGCGAGAAATCGTCAACCGCAACGCCTAGCCCTGTGGATGGCCCTGAGACACGAAGCCAACGCGGGCAACCCTAACCTCTGACGGGAATGCCCCAAGCCCAGAGGCGTATTCCTCCCGACGGCGCCCCAAGACTACCAGTGTTAGCGCACAGGGTCTCACTTTCAACAAACTGGTCCTCTTCCCCCAGCCTGCCCCAGATGCTGGGATAGGGGATGGGCGGGGATGGGCCCCTATTCTTCCTTACCCCGGATCTACACCCCCGGTCCCCTTTCCACCCCCACGTGTTCCCTCGCGGTCCCCAGTCGGGCCTTTCCATGGCCCAGTCCCTGCGTTGAATGCTGCATAGGGACGAAATGAACCATGCCCCAGCCTCGAAAACCCTCGTCGTGGCGTGCTCTCGGCTTACTCGGAAACCTCTTCCCACCCCCCCCTTTACAGAGTCAAGAGCCATGACTCTAGACATGCGGGACCTGCCACGTCTATTCAGCCTTGAGCGTGGCCCATAATGTGACCGCCTCAGACAGGGATTACGAGAGAAGATCTGGACCTGTTCGATATCATGTCGAGCGGCGTTTGGGCTACCTGCCTCAACGGGCTGGCAAAGAGTGTCTCGAGATCGGTCGATTAGTTTTGGTCTGTCTCAAAGGTGCCTCCCCCGGGGAAGCATGATATATTCACCGCCACGCCGTTGATGTCAGGGTGCCGACAATAAAGAAGGGCTGTCTTGCCTGTTAGGCTGCTTCTCGCTAGGGATCGACATTGTTTTGTTGCCTCCGCATATCTTTACACTCTCCCTCGTCGTCATGATCTCCTATCGAACGTTGGCCGCTCTCTATTACTTCCTGTCCGCCGTTTCCGCTTGGGGAGCTCCCAACTATGGCGGCTTCGGGCGTGTCTGGCAGGAGACCTTCTCGGGGCCGGCCGGCTCGAGTCCGAACCGGGGCAACTGGAACATCATCGAGGGCAACTTGGGATACAACGAAGAGCTGCAGAGATACACGGCCTCCAACAGCAACCTGCAGCTCACCGGCGGCGATACGTTGCAGATCATCCCCAGGAGGGATGGCGGTGGCTGGACATCAGGCCGGCTCGAGAGCACATACGTCGCCCGTCCCAGTGCCGGCAAGGTCACCAAGCTCGAGGCCGTCATCCGCTTTGGCGGCAATGGTGTCGACCGCAAGAAGGGCATCTGGCCAGCCTTTTGGGTGCTGGGCGACTCTCACCGGCACGGGACCCCCTGGCCTGCCTGCGGCGAGCTGGATATCATGGAGACGGTCAACGGACAGCTGACGGGCTACGGCACCGTCCACTGCGACGTCTTTCCCGGAGGCATCTGCAACGAGGGCAACGGAATCGGCGCTGGCACTGGCTTCCCCGATCAGGGCTGGCATACCTGGTCCCTTGAGATTGACCGCAGGCCGGGCAACTGGCAGGATCAGAGCATCACTTGGTTTATTGATGGCCGGCAATTTCACCAGGTCAAGGGGTACCGCATCAACAAGTTTGACGTATGGGCCTCTCTGACCGACAGGCCGCTGTACTTTATCCTTAACCTGGCCGTTGGCGGCAAGTGGGTGAGTCTCAGTTGATCTCTCAGTGTTGGTGAACTGTTGAACTGACTTTTGGATGACAGCCTGGGCCACCAGATGGGAACACGTTGGACAGTTTTGGCAGCATGATGGAGGTCGGCTACGTGGCTCACTACTCGACTTAGAATTCTCGGCATTCTCCAAGCGTTTTCATCTCGATTTCTTTCTTCATCTTCACTACCTTCTCCCTCTTCTTCCTCTTCCTCTTCTTCTTCTCTTCTTTTTGATACCTCGACTTCGCATTGACGACATGACGAAGCCTGAAGCACTTGGAATTGGATTCGACCTGTACATCTGTCGCTTCTGCATCTTTTTGCATTGTATACACCTGCATATAGCCCTGGCTCTAAAGCGTGCACGTGGACAAGACAGAGAATTGATCTCTTGGGCGCAGCTGATGTGGTTTCGACACGTGAGCGTAGACGTGATGCTGTGCCGAGAACAGCCCCGAGGCACGTGTATCATGCGTGTGCCGGTGCATTAGGTAAAAGGCGAGAGAGCTCGTCGGTTCTGCCCTTGCAGTCAAGTCGTCTGATCTGTGTGTATGTGAAACCGATCCTCTCTTATGTACGAACATGCAGCCCGTGTGAAACATGCACGTATCTGCGCAACTATATGTATTCGTACTTCGTACGAAGAAGACAAACAGACAATCAGTGCACGTCAAGTCTTATACCATTGTTTCTTTCCACGTCGTAGCCCTCACGCCCTCTCAAAGCCAACATCGACAGCACTCTTGATGGCATCGACGAGCTCAGTTGTCCCTCGCTGAACCAAAACGTCGTCGTAGTTGATACTATCCGCAGCCATGACACCGCCGGGCAGAAAACACGTCGCCATCTCGACCCATTCGCCTACACTCTGCGGGGGAAAGATGCGAGAGAAGAAGGCATCAAGTTCGGCGCGTTCCACAGGCTTTATGGCGACCTGTTTGCGGAGAGCGCTGCAAAAAGCCTGCTGGACGTCGAGTGGCGTGTAGAGACGCGGGCCATGGAGCTCAAAGATATGAGGCTTCAAGGCTGGCATGGTCCGACCGATCAGCTGAGAAGCAAGCGTGGAGCCGATGTCATCGATGGGAACCATGGGCATCTTCCAGTCCAGAGGCGTGACAGTCGAGTAGAAGAAGGGCTTGGGAGCGCGGAGGGTGTCGAGGTTGGCGGTCCAGTTCTCCATGAAGTATGCACAGCGGACGAAGATGACGGCCGGGATGTCGGTATCGGTGAAGATTCTCTCGGCCGCGTTGTTGGTCTTCATCTCTCCCTGAAGACATCATCAGCAATGGTCGTCGAAGATATAGACTTATTTGAAGACGGACAACTCCCTTGCTGAACTGCGCACCGCTGCTGCTCAGCAACACCAGCCTCTTGACAGAGCCAGATCGAGCAATGGCGTCTTTCACGTTGTTAGAAACAGCCTCGGCGTTCGCCACAACATCTCGGCCATCGTAGACGGGCGGCGTAACGGCCAGAACGGCATCGCAACCGGCAAAGTCCAGAGAAAGAGGATCCGAGACATCGGCCCGGACGGCCCGGAAGCGTGGATTGGAAGACAAGGCGGTCGGCACGCGGCCGAGATTGCGGTATAGGGCGCGGACCTCGACGGGCTCCGGAGCGGCGAGGAGGCGGCGGATGGCGGCGGCGGCGGTCTTTGCGCTGGCTGGGGCGACGGCGATGCGCATCGTGAGAGCTAGAGTTGTGAAGGAGTGTTTTTCTCTTCAGATGTCTTCTCTTCTGGGATTCAGCGGCTAGTTATGTATAAGCCGTGAGGGGGCTGACGGATGCTGACGTCGACGCAGTCATCTCACGATGCAACTCAGATTGATGACACGAGAACAAAGTTCAACATAGAATAGAATTGGTGTCAAGGAGACGGTCTGGGTATCTTCTAACTAGTTATGTGCATCTGGGGTGGAAGCCAACGACCGCTGCTCAGCCCCCCTGAGAGGCCATCGCTACGATATCGATACAACGCCTTGACCAGATAGCAAGCGGTTAACCCTCTTTTCCCATCCTGTTTCCAACTCTGCATTAGGACCGTACTGTGGTCTACTTCTTGGTCGTCATGTTGACCATGCTGGGCCGTCGGCTGGCAGCGGGCGTACCGCGAGGCGTGCCACGGGGGGTGACACGGCTCTCTCCGAAGAAGCGGTGTTGTTGGCTGAACCGGCGATCGACGCCCGAGGCGGTAGAGGCTGGAAGAGGCATCGTCAGCGAGATACAGGGGGTGGAAGGAAGAACAAGACTCACATCGACGTCCCGGATCGTACGAGATGCTGCCGCGGTGGCCCTCGTTGAGGTTCTCTTGACGAGCATCGGCCAGACGCTGAGCAAACGGCGAGCGGGCACGCAGCTGAGGGCCGTAGAAGTAGATGGCATAAACAGCCAAAACGAGAATAAAGGAGATGGCAAACAGGATGGTGCTGGCGTAACTGAGACTCTTGCCTGAGCCACGGGCGATGTTCTCAAAGAAGGGCAGAGCCGGAACGGTCAGGACACCGGCCAGGAAGTCTCGGGCCCAGCCGTTGCCACCGGTGGCTGAAGCGGAATAGGGTCCGTAGGCGCAAATCATGTAGTCTATAGTGGCCATGTAAATGGCGTAGTTGGCGATGCCGACGATGGCGGCGAAGATCATGGAGCCGATCCAGTGCAGCGGCGGTCCTTGAATAGTCCAAGCGAAGCCGATGAGGCCGATTGGCAGGCAAGGGGCCGTGTATAAGAGGAACCACAGGCGGGACTCGTACTGAGCGCGCTCGTCGTTGGGCTTGGCCTCACGCTCCTTGATATTGCGGCGGATAGCCGGTATAAAGGCAGCCCAGGCGATGCCATAGCCGATTCCGATGGGGATGAAAGCCAGGCCGATGTCGATGGTGCTGAAGCCCCATTGCTTGTAGACGAGGCCGAAAGACTGAATGAACATGAAGATGAGGGCGTCGGAGAAGCCCGAAAGAAGCGACAGGACGAGCACAATGGGCTCCGTCAGGAACATCTTGAAGGGTCGGAGCCAGGTGGTGAGAACCTCTTTGGCCGAGAATCTGTCGCGGAAGGGCACCAGCTCGTCGGGGCCCCAGATGTTGGGGTTTCCCTCAGCCCGACGCTTCTTGGCGATCTTGTTCATCATGATGGTCGTCCGCGTCTCGGGCACCGTGAACAAGTGAATGGCCTGGACGACGACTCCCAGGATGAGCTGCACCCAGATAGACCACTGCCAGGAGAGGTAGGTCTCAGTGAAGCCACCGACGATGGGACCGAGCACCGAGCCGGCCACGGAAGAGAAGACGACGTAGGCAACGGCATACTGCTGAACATCGGCCTCCCACATATCGGCGATCATGCCGAGCGTGACGGAACCACCGGCCGAGGACAGACCTCCGAGAGCACGTCCCACCATGACGGAGGCAAAGTTGGGGGCCAGCGCGACGGGCAGCTGGAACAGGTTGACGAGGAAGAGAGATGCCTGTAGGACTGGTTTCCGGCCAAACTCCTCCGACCAGGGCGCCCACAGCTCGCAGCCAAAGGCGTACATGACGAGGAAGATCATGGCTCCGCAGCGGGCTGCCTGCTCGCTGACGTGGAACTCTTTCGAGATGCCGGGGATGGCGTTGGAGTAGAGCGACGTGTTGAAGTTCATCGATACTTGGACCCAGAAGATGACGGTCAGGATATACCACTTCTTCCATGTAGAGAAGCCGTAGCCCAGCTCATCGTAGCAGTCGTCCTCGGTGATCTCGTACTTGTCGTACGTCCCGAGCCGCTCCAGCTCGGTGCCGTGAGCCTGGTTGTCCTTCTTCTCGTCCGTGCGGCGTCCGCCTCCGCCGATCTCGGTGACGCCATTGCTGCCGATGATGATGTCTTCGCCCGAGGCCTTGAGCCGCTGGTTGGCGAGCTCTAGGTCTTTCTCATTGATGACCTGCGGAGGGTCGTCTGAGAAGTGTGTATGTCCAGGCA